>JAHDVE020010588.1:0-142743 GCA_022606495.2 Halesus radiatus | reverse complement strand
TTACTATCATCAAAAATTGGCTCAATAATAATAAACTAACACTAAATACTTTAAAAAAATACAAAATATAAAACATATAGTATAAATCAAAGAGGGCGGCCTCCTCCAACCTTTGAATTAAAATAACAATTAAAATCAATTTGTCAATGGGCAAAAACCGAAAATGTTAAAAAAATTAAATACTTAGGAATCATAATTGACGTAAAACTGAAAAATAATGTTTTTCTTAAAAAGTGTTAAGAACGTCCTCCCACGCAAAATTTTAAGGACCATGTATTTTGAACTTTCTCAATCCATAATCACATATCTTGGGGATGTGCCACTTGTATAGACCCACTAGCAAAAGCACAAAAGTCAATAATTAAAATAATTGCCATAAGTATTATACTTTAGACATTCCGCTGAAAATTTCAGGCTTTTAGACATTATGACAATTAGACAACGATGCTAAATTTGCAATTTTTCATTTATTTAAATCTAATCTTCATTTTCCCCTACAATCCGAATCAATTATTTTAATAATATTTCAACAAACTTAATATATAAATTCCCTTAATATCACATTAAAATATACCACCACGGACAAAGACATCTTAAATACTATGCTATTAAACAATATAATCACATGACTACATCTTTAAAACAAATAAGAGAGAATACACCAACATATCTATTAAAACTCAATATCTCGATCAGAATAAAATCAAAAGACTTTTCTAGATTATTTTCCGTAAATTAATTACACCAAACCAAACATAAATACATTTACATAAAACAAAAATAATTCTTTTGCATTTTTGTCGTTTTTATAATATTTCTCTTATTTTTTTTTACTATTCATTAACATGATTGTATATAATTATTTCACAATAATAAAAACTATATCATTAACACCTCAGTACAGGTTCTCCTAGTGTGGCGTTCACGGTCCTCTATTATATATGAATAATGTACAGTATATACATATTATTCTATATATTAATTGCTTATATTATAAAATAATTAGAAATGAATAAATGACATAGATTCTGATATTGAGTTTCAAGGAATCTGATAATCCGGATATTCCAAAAGGAGTTCATAATCAATGTCAAATACACATGAATTTAAAAGAAGAAACGAGTGTGTGTAAAGTCAGATTTGTGTGGCGGTCCACCCTCTCTGTTCAGCCCCCTGTTAAGAAAGTCAACATGTATTTGTAATTTTAATATCTAAATCTTATTTATAAAGAAGTAGATCCGCGCGGTAAGATGAACTATGTCATTATGAAATTTACGCAGCTTATTCCCTTTAACTGGGACTTTGAAATATCCATTTGACGGTCAAGAAATAAGACAAGGAAGAAGACATTAACTTATTTTAAATAATTTTGCAGGAGAGCCTGTTTAAACTATTGTTAATATTCTTCGGTGAATATTTTTTATTTATTATACGACATATTACTCATCCACTGACAGTACAAGATTTCTTATTTTAATATTCTCAACAATTGGGAAGATAGGAATACAAATAAGTTTAAAGGTTATTTAGACAGCAATTAAATATATCAACTGTTTAAGAAATTTTATTAATGCCATCATTCCTTTTGTAATGCCATGCTGTTTTAGAATATCTGTTCTGCAGTGTGGCATCATGAACAAGTCGTGGCGACGACTATTGCTCAAATTTTGAGGCACGTAACTATGTGTATTGATTTAAAATGCATTTTCTAACTTAAAGAAGATTTTGCTCAATACTGCACTAATTTATGACTGGGTGTCATAAAATGGAAGTAAGCGTTTTTCCATTGTCCAATAAGTCAAAATTCGACATCCCAGTATTATCGAACAAAATCGGATAGGGATTATTATTAGTAATACATTTTCTTTGGTTAAAAGAAAAGACCGCATGAAAAGTAATCTCATAATAATAACCAGTTTTATCTTTTAATTGTTCAATAACAAAATAAACAGAAACCCATGAATGTCTAGGCGCCCTCGTGGCTGCCAGCTGCGTTTTATAGTCGCTCCTGATTTAACTTGGAAGTATTGGGAAGTTATCAATTTTCCCGGTGTAAAAATAGCATAAAATAACCGCAATAATTTTTAAGTTCTTTTTGTAAAAATTACATGATTTTAGTGCTGTCGATTCGAGCTTAAATCAAGTTTATAATAAAAACCCAAATATTTCAAATATTTTGAGTTGAAATCTGCTTCGTTCTGCCGAATTAACGCAACGGAAATCGGTCACATCTGGCGGTCGGTCGGTCGGGTTACTCGGGCTACGGCGGTTGTAAAAAATATTGTATACAACCGGGAAGTGGGCTGCTGGGACCCCAACAAGGACACCGCCAGCTGGGGCGAAAACGTCGTCGTCGTCGTCATTGAGATAGTGGCCAAGTTCCTCAATAAGCACGACTTTGACCTGATCTGCCGGGTGCATCAGGTGGTAGAGGACGGGTGTGAGTTCTTTACCAAGAAGCAACTGGTACTGCGAAGAATTCGATAATGCACGAGCAATGATGTCAGTGGACGACACGCTGAAGTGCTCCTTCCGGATCCTGAAGCCGGCTGATAAGCGCCTGGCGTGCAGACCAACACCAACCGTCCCGTCACGCCGCCCAGGGGCGTCACCAAGACAAAGAAGATTTTGAGGGCCCTCTGGATCAATCCCACCGGCCACCATTCTCCCCCGCCGCTCCACCCTTTTAATAGTATTCTGTGTTATTTATCCTAAAAATATGGAAAATAATTCTTTGTCTTAGCTTAAATACACTCTTGAATATAATGAAAACAATCACTCTATCATTTGTATTAGCGTCTTGCAATATATCGTAAGGAATAAATACAGTTAGCTTCTTTTTTATTTTCCAATTTAACATTAAATATAGTTTTGATAATTTAACTCCATCTCTTTATATGATCTATAAATAATGTGTAATGATAGCCTGTCCAAAAAGAGAAAATAAATGTAAAACAAAAAATAAATATTATAATTATAATAAATTCGTAGAATAGACGTAATATAAGAATAATATAAGAAGAGGAAGTAATATTTGTACAGCGCCCCTGAGGTGATTTCTCACAAAAGCGGCGCTATAAAAATGGTCCAATTATTATTATTATTATTATTATTGTTTACTGCGCACTGTTTATTCATCAAATATTTGTAAACGGGGTTCGAAAATAAATCAACTAATAATCGTTCAACACCCCAGAACATCCAATAGTTAAATGATATTTTTTGGTATTCATTTAGTTGTTAACAACATCGTTCTCACCAAAAGAAAACACGAACATCCCCATTTTGTCCGATTCTTGACCAATTTAAATTCCTTAACAACCCCCTAACAAGACTTACCCTTCCAAATGCGTTCGGACCGAGTGATCGTCAAACTTAATCGACAGAACAATAATTTTCTCGCAAAATTTCTGCCTTCTAATAATTGATATTCACAGGAACCATTTGCCACGTCGGGCGAATAAGTTTCACCCCGCGACGCGGGGGAGTATAAGGCTGTGCGGGGGGGAAACTTAAAGCACACTCCGAAATTTCTTCTCCGTTTTGCCGGAAAAGTGTGTAATAACTTCACGGTCGACGGAATGCTATGACGCATGCGTACGACGCGACGCAAGAAAAGATAATTTTCTCAAAACAGTTGGCAAATTAACGGTTCCCAGAAAAAAGTTCATACTATTTACACTCCCCTTTTTCTGATAAGGGCGAAATGTTATTCTTTTTTTGGCAAGTCTCAAGATATTTGACTATGTTTAATGAAACATGTAAAAGGGTACTTTTATAAATACCCTCATACGTAAAGCCCATGTATAAAGGGTATTTATAACGTATTGAGGGAATGTATGTTTCAATTTTATTTTTGGAAAATACAAAAGAAAATAAGAATTTACATACGTAGGGTAATCGTTCAAGCGTACGTAATAATGTAAATTCAGGGAAGAGAAGAAAAATGTCGTTTTCGTGAAGAAAAAAATTCAAAACCCTTTTGTTAGAAAAACATGTTATTCAATAAGTACCTTTTGTTTTTAAAAACAGCATTGTGAATTCTGAGCACAAGAATCACTTGAAACTCTCAAACGTCAAGCTCTGGCCTCATGAAATTTGTACAGCTATTTTGTCTAGAATTTCTAGATCAACGCTATTATTTTTTTAGCTGGTCACGTCGTTTCCATCATGCGCAAAGGAGCTCGAAATGTCTATTTAAATTGTTCGTTCTATTTTTGATCATATCTCATGCGAAGTCGGGTAGTAAAGCTAGTATAAGACACAAAACTCCATTTTCTTTAGGGAAAAAAAATGATGATTTATTAAAAATATTTATTTTTAACCTGACTGGTTTATATAATACATAATATAATACAGCATAATAGATGGGCATATTGGAGTAGTAGCATAACCCATTTTTTGGACAGTGCCCTTTAGGTGATCTTTCAAAAAACGGCGCTATAGAGATTACAAATTATCCAATTATTATTATAAGTAAGTAATTAAAAATGTACGTTGTTTACACCATTATTATAAAAACAAATAAATATCTCTACATGTTTCGACAGCAATGCTGTCATACTCGCTGGATGACCTCAAATAGATTGAAGTTGAATCCGTCAAAGACTGAGTTTCTCTGGACCGTCACAAGAAGACGTCAGCGTATCATTGAAAACTCCCCAATAAATATTTCAGGAAGTGACATTACTTCGAAGACGTGTGTTAAATTACTCGGTGTCAATCTGAATGCCGACTTTTCCCTTAAAAGTCAAGTAAACAGAACTGTAAGTACAGGGTTTTTTCAATTGAGGCAAATAAAGGCAGTACAGAGAAACCTGCCAACAGAGGCAGCTAAACTGCTTGTCAATTCGTACGTTGTGTTACGTCTATATTACTGCAACGGAATATATGCAAGTCTCCCCAAATACAAAATTAACAAATTGCAACCAGTATTCGACGCCGCAGCAAGACTTATCACCGGCGTATCTAAATATTCTCACATTTCAGAGCATCTCAAAAATCTCCACTGGCTCAAATGTCCTGAAAGAATTATGTTCAAGCTCTGCTGGATGGTATTTAAGTCACTTAACGGAATGGCTCCGGCTTACTTATCAGAACTGTGTATTCCTGAAAATACCAATTCACGGCAGTCCACCCTTAGGTCAGCAGCGTCATCAGCTATCGGGAGGTTGAAGGAACCAAAGCGCACACCTAATACTAAGTTCGGTGATCGTGCTTTCAGAGTGTCAGGACCTAAAGCCTGGAATGAACTACCGCATGACTTAAGAATTATCAAAGGCTCGACAGAATTCAGAACTAAACTTAAAACACATCTTTTCAAACAATCGTATCCATAACTTGAAGAAATGCACCCGTAAATGCCGGTTAGTACTTACCTAAAGTCATTAAAAAAATCATGCATCGGTGCGCTAATGCGTCCACAACCCGCAACACTGTAATTAACTAAATTGTAAAAATAAATAAAAAAGGTTAATATCTATTAAAAGCTTCTTAAGCTTTTTAAGATCATTTTATAGATATTTTCCAGTCCCAAAATTCATTTTATAAATATTTTCCTGTCTTAATACCAACTGTTCTTCCATCAATCTTAGAATAAATGTAATATATCAATAGAAAAGGTGGATAAAATGGCAACTGTAAAACTATCATCTCTATACATAAATTTTCTATTAAAACTGTGTTCATCTGAAGCGACCCGCCAGGTAAGTATGTTTTTCTGTATCTGTTTGTACATAATTAGTTAAGAAATATTTGTACAGCGCCTTGAGGTGATTTTTCACAAAAACGGCGCAATACAAATCATCCAATTACTATTATTATTATTATTATTATCCTCAGGAATATATATCATATATGAATACTAAAAAATAATTTCAAGTATATACAAATGATAAAAATTAGAACAATAATTTAAGAATATACAAATTATAAACAGAAACAAAAATTAATTTAAGTTGGTATGTAATTAATCAAAAATGCTAATAAAAAAATAAAAAAATTAATGGTGTAAACAAAGTACATTTTTCATTATTTAATTAATAATGTCGCCACAAAGTTACCGATCGTTTGAAGAAATTATATTATTAAAATATTTAATCGGTACTAATTTACATATATGTAATGTACACATTTAAAATATCATAGTATTATATTTGTTTATTGTATTTATAAACTTTCTCTAGTACATAGTACAATTTTTTTTTGATTGTGTTGAATTTTCCTTGCAAACGTAAATCGACTATCCCAGCACAGGCATTTTTTTAAACACGAATAAATCTGCCTCGCCTCGCAGAACGGATCCGATCGTTTCATATCAGAATAGCCCTGTCCACACACCGCACTCCTGGCGTTCCAGGCAGTAAACAAATACATTTTTTAGCAGTCAAAAAGGCAAACGATTGACTGTAAGAATTTTTAGAACCTTCGCATTAATGTTCAACTAATGCCAGATACTGTTTTTTTTTTAAAGAATGACAAATATTTCCGACCCAGAAGCGATGCCAACTCAGCCACTGACCGGTCAACTTGTTCGCATATGTCGACACCCCCTACGTACAAAATCGGAACTACGTCTTGGGCTATTTCGAGTTAAATTACTTTTATCATGTAATTTTTAGTTATACAATTTTATTTTCGGGGATATTTACAAACGTAATAAGTCTTAACTAATATTTTACACAATATTCCTACTTGCACCGTCGTTAGTATAAATGGTTTACGCCGTGCTAATACGCTACCGCCATCTGGCGAAAGAACTAGAGTACAACTCGAAGACATCTTAAAGAATAAAAAAAATCTTAATATATTTTGAATGCATTAAAAAAATGATTACTATTACAATAAAATTGTAATGTCAATCAGAACATTCAAATGGCTCTACTGAAAAGTTACTTTGTTGCAGATACGACCTTATATGTAGGAGGTGTCGATGTCTAGGTCATGCGTCGCACGCCTCGCGGAGTCGGGACGGAGCTATTCGCATTCTCGTGAATACCTACGCTGCTGAGGAATTTAAATGAAAGTCAAAACGTTCCGGAGGAATGTCAAACCGGCATTTATATTTAAATACGTATCAAATGTAGGTCCACGTTTTTTCGTACTTAGCTAAGAAGTGGGTAAACAATGCCGGGGTCCCCTAGACCCCGCGTGCCTTCCGCGTCCCAAAAGGAATTTACTCTAATTAATTGAAACCTTAGCATTTCCTTTTATACGAATGATGGTTTAAAATTACATCTCGTCTTTTACTCGTATTTCTGCTGTCTCCGTATTTCGAGGAGAAAACTGTGCACACGGAATTCTTACACATGTGATATTGTTTTGTGAAAATTATTAAATTATTCATCTTTTTAGTTCAGTTTTATACTTTTTATTTATTTACGAATATAGGGCCTTTACTTAAACAATGATATTATATTAAGTGTATTAAAATTTTGAAAAAAGAGAAAACAATGTTTAGGTACAGTGAATAGCAAAAATCGCAAAATCAAAAAGAAATAGTAAAATATACTTCGTAATTTAAAACAAAAATAAATTAAATACTCCTTATACGTACTAGATATTTAATAAACCTTTAATTAAAAAATATATATCATTCAGTTTGGATGGGTATTTTTGCCTCAAATCCAAAATTAAGTTATGTATGAAATAGGCAGCGCAGCCGTTCCTTTTAATTCGATTCCGAGTCCATGTAACCTTTGGACTGGAAATAAATGAAATCGTCTGTGTTCAAAGAATTAACATATATGAATACTAATTGATGAAAATGTTCCCATTTAGTTAGTTAGATTTTTTAAATAAATAAATGACGATAAATTTTTGTTTTTCCTTACATTATTTTGACGTGAATATTGCTAACCGGAGTCAGTGACACTATGGCATCCCCAATTGGAGTACCTATATTGTGAGGCTGAAGGGTATGGGGAGGGTAAGAAGATAGGGAAGAGGAAGGTGGACAAAGTACCTGGCTATTTACGAGTAGATCTGGTCACTAAATACGGCTGAAGCCATTTAAAGCAATGTTTCGATTGTGAATAGAGGTCTTTCACCAGGGCGATTCTGAAAGTATATCTGTCACTTTAGAACGTTCCTCAAGTGTACAATATATTATTTTACATATATTTGGAATAACGTTTATTAATATTATTATGTTGTAATCAGTGTCGAAACCTTATGTATGCTCGATATTATCATTATTATTTACTTATTATTACTTACTTATTATTACTTACGTATTACTACTTACTTATTATTATTTACTTAATACTATTTACATAATTTTATTTACGTATTACTATTTACCCATTTTTATTATTATTTACCTAGTTTTATTATTATGTACTTATTACTATTTACTTATTAATATTTACTCAATATTGTATGTGTATTATTATATCCTTAGTACTAATTACTGATTATTATTTACTTATTATTATTATTTAATTTTTATTACTTATTTATTATTATTTACTTATTATTATTATTTCATTTATATTACATATTTATTTATTATTATTTAATTATTATTATTTGTTTATTAATATTTACTTATTTTCATTCATGCATTATTATTTACTTATTACTATTTGCTTACTACTTTTACTTATTAATATTTACTTATTTTTATTCATGTATTATTATTTACTTATTACTACTTACTGATTACTATTATTAAATTGTAAAGCCGCTCATCTCAACACAGGACTGTCCCAGTGAGATAAGTGGCTAATGTTTTTTTTTTTTTTTTTTTTTTAATTTAAGAATAAATAAAAAATTAAACAAAGTTTTTGGTGTACGCCGGGATTCGAACCCACGACCTCAGGATTCGAAGTCGAGGACCTAACCACTCCACCACGAAGGCGACAAGATATTTTGGAATTTCGCTGCTTTCTCGAATGAATGACCAACATTCTAGCAGTTTTTTTTAATTACACATCTGAAGATATCCGGAGATTTGGAGGTGAAGAAGTCGTTAAGGCAATTTTAAAGAGTAGCGGTATTGTTAAACGAGATTACTCCGAGGAAATTCGGCAGAGAGCAAAAAATATGAAAATCTGATTCAGTCAAATCAAAAGATTAGGGTTCATGTGGAATAACCTCTCAACCGAGTTGTCCACACCGAGTGTTTATCTCACGACCTCAGGGTCCACAGTCAACGAATTTATCTCTCCTACCTTTCAAGTCCTTGTGGTAATACTAGTAACCATTGGTTTTAATGGCCAGCACCCAAAAACTGCTCTAAACATCACTTTGCAAGTTGATAAATCAAGTAATACCACAAATGATTTATCTGTAAATTCTATACGGATAGTTAGGAAAATGTGTAAGGCATCAAAAAACAAACATCCTCAAACAATAATCTATAAATTCTATTAAATATATTTCAAAATGGTTGAAAAGTTGTGCAGTTTCAAAACAAGTGAAAGTAGTTTTCAAAGTTTTATCTAATATTCCTGTACGTATTTGAAGTTTACAGTATGTCAATTATTGTCTTTTGAAATCTTATACATTTTCCTAATTACCCGTATAGTGTTTACAACCAGAAAAGTGTATATTTTTGGGTGCTGAGCGTTAAGACCAAGCAATACTGATGGTAATCCTGCAGGCATGTATGTAAAAACCTGTTGTTAATTCAATGTATCAAATTGTCAAAACTTGAACATATTTTTAATTTTGTCAGAAAGTCATGTCAAAATACAGCATCTCTTTTCCTAGTGAAGGCGTTCAAGTATCGGGAGATTCTTGAAGATTTTTGTTCGAACAAATTCTTTACTTGCAAGAAGAGTTCTCGGAAATGGCTGCTTCTGTTGTGCGGGTGTTTACGAGGAAACTTCACTGCAATTACTTTAATATAAAGTGTATGTATTTCATTCATCTCGCTGTAGGAGACTCCCTTTAATAGAATACTCAACATTGAACCAAGGATGTCAAAATAAATAACATATATATTGATGACGAGACATCTGAATGTGGAGTCCCACAAGGTACGGTTCTCGGTCCAATATTATTCATCTTATATGTGAACGGGATATTCTCTCAATCACTCATAGTATAAACTCTTTTGCAGACGATACAGTACTAAATGAAACCGATAATACACGGGATACAGTCCAACAAAAAAGCAACAAAAGACATAAATATAATTAAATACTGGTTTGACCTGCTATCCCCAAAGAGCGAAAAAACTCATGTTATACCATTTACAATAAAATCAAACGATGTTCCCCAAAACTTTGACAAAACAATACGTGACAATTTTAAAGTATGTAATTAATGTAGCTATACAATAAACTGTTCCACATTAAAAAAAATCAAATAAAATTATTTAGGAATAATAGACAAAAACCTAAAATGGGAACATCAATTCAACCAAACCGTTAACAAAATTAGAAAAATCATTTGCATATTTTTAAGAATCCGAAACTTTCTCTCATTGGAAAATTTAACATCTGTCTGCCATGCTATAGTACTAATCAAATCTCCAATACGCTGTAATCAGCTGGGAAGCAGCATACAAAACTAATATACTCCATTTTGAAATTGTACAACGTCTAATTATAAAAATAATATTAAAAAACCTAGAGATTAGCCAATAAACTTGAAGAAATTACAGTAATCAAATTTAACGATCTAGTTAGAACAAACATAATAATTCAAATAATTTAATAAAAACAAAATCATAGTTTCTTAATTGAAAGTCGTACATGTCAAAAACACATATTCCCACATTACACATATCTAGGGAAAAAATACTTCAACATACTACCGGAAAACATCCGAAAAATTGAAGACGACAAATGCCCAGTAAAAAACAATTAAAGTACTGTTCAATGCAATAATAAAAAATGATAAAATTATGTTTAAAATTTGTAGTTATATGTGTATTAATTTTTTTTAAGTTCACTCTCCCTTAAACCAAATTAATTATCGATTCAAAATATACTTGTCATCATGATGATTACTCTCTTCTAAACACAATCGTCCGCTTCTATAGAAGGGAAACATTAAAAATAAGTTGTGAAAGTAAATATCATAATTATTGTTAAGGAACACACTCCGTAAACTGACTAATAAATATATGTTCAAAAAAAAAATCAGGCATTAAAATAAAATAAACTTCTCCAATAAGTGACTGAAAAATGCTAAGCAATCATCGTGTCTGTTTCTTTCTGTCCACTTTGAAAATGATTTCTTCGTGGTGAATGCTTAGAATTGAAATACTTGGGTTTCTTAGGTAAGTTTTTAATTACCATCATTACGCTGAAGTACATACATGGTCTATCGTGGAAATATTAACAATTAATTCGGATGATTCTTGCTTTCTCCACTATCGCATACGCACTGTACGAACAACCTCCTGTACATACATACACGGACTTATTGTTTTTATGAATATAAAAAAAAACTGAAGTCTGTCAACTTAAAGAGGAAGTTTGTTTTTTTTTTGAATGCTTGTTATTTTTCAGATGTAACATAATTGTACTAATAATCATAATTCTTCGCCTGTATGTCCGTTATCTTCACATGTTTTTTCTCGTCTAACATTAACTGAAAGTACAATGAATATCTGATTATGTATCCGAACAACAACAAAAAATACTAGAACCGTGAGCTTTAGCTTATCGAAAATTTCACAGATTTATTTGTTTTTTTAGCTCGCGGCAACATTAAATTAATGAGCGTTTTAAGTTTTCACTTAGTCGACATATATATAAGAAAAGATGTCATTTAGTTTTTTTCTCAATATTCAATAAGAGAAAAGGGTGTTGAGAACTAGGGTCCAGCAGGATAGTAATTGCGAGTTCTGCATAAATTATTACTTCCTCAAATATTATCTGAACGATAAAACAAAAAATGCCGTTTATATTATTATTAAATATGATAATTTAGGCAAAATACGATAACCCATCTTGATGGGTTCTCGTGCCGCCATCAAAATGTTCCTTATATCGACAATATTAGGCGAAACGACAGAAAGGGGAAGTCGGGGTAATGTGGAGGGGGAAGGATATGAGTTGCTGATGATGATGACGACGATCACGCCCGACTCCAGCGCCACTTCCGGAAATTTCTACCCTTTCTCCTTCCTCTTCCCCTTTATTTCCAGCGTTTTCACCTTCCCGGATTCCCACTCCCCCCCTTCCTCCCCCTTTTCTGCCTTTATGTTCCCCCACCAAAACACCTTGAAGTGGGTGGGAGGAGGGGAGCGGATGTGGATGGTGTGATGTATCTAGTCGAGATGCGAAAGTGCGGAAAGAAGTGGCGGAAGCACTGATATAGTCAAAGTGTGAAGGAAAATATGCTCGTTTCGATACTTTGGGAAATATTTTTTAAGTGATTTGAGAAAGTATCCATTAAATCTTCAGCAATACCCCTTAATACTTGTCTTACTCCGTAGATATTGATTTATATAAACGTCTGACAAAGGACTTTCAATACAGTAAGTACAGGGTTTAAAAATAGTGTAAAATGAAGAAAAAAAGGTACATAACGTATGTCGAGTAAAAATATATTTGCACTATGAGAAATTCAAATTAAAACATGAATATAATGACAGATAAGGTTAACCAACATCGACCCTGAATAAATAAGTGTCCTTGCGTGTAATTTTACATAGAAGTATAAATAGTACCGAAAAAGTAAGTAATTAAGTAAATTAGTTAAATAACCTAACTATTTAAAGAACATATGTTTGCAGGATGAATTCTGTTGTCATTGAAACCCATGCCACCAGCTATGACAGTTAGAGCGATAACAGATTTGAAAACTTGTGATTCCACGCACCCTTCCACATACCTCTTCAACTTAAGCTGATTTGATAGGTTTAAAAAAATATTACCTTTGGAAACTGGAAAATTCTTATATCTTGATATATTACAGTGGAATTTCTCATTGCTCAGTATCAAAGCGTGTTTATTTACACTTTAGTATAAATATATAGCAGCTTTACACAGTTCTTAATTGGTCTACAATAATAATAATAATATGTAATAAATAAAAATATAAAACAAATATTTGATGCCCAAAATACATCTTTCAAATACTTTGTTTAAAAACACCAGCCCTTTGAAGAGCTCTCAGCGCAACGCCGCGAGTTTGATCCTGATTTCGCCTGAAGGGAGAACAATTCAGAATTCAGCTCTGAAACATTTTCGCTTTTCGTGGAAAACAAAAATTGTCTACGTCATGTTGACTGAACAGCCCCCACTTGTGCTTTGGGAGGGAAGGTGGTCGGCCCGCTGGGGTTGGGGGGGGGGGGGGATAGGGAGGCTTCAACGCCTTGTTAAGGCCTCTCTTGAAGCAGAGTCTTTTCATCCCTATCCTACTCCCACAAAAGTGTATGAAATCGAGACGAGTTTGGTGCCAAAATTTCCAGTTTCAGAGGTACCAAATTATTTTTCTTCGCATCATTATTGATCGTTGATTATTTTTAGATATATATATCTACTTTGTCGCTTTTTTAGCGTATGAAAAAAACTGTTTTACGAAGATTAAATGTATTTCAGTATTTGTTATCACACATGACCGACCTTTAAAATCCATAAAAAAAAAATCATACACATCGCACAACTAGTGCAAGACCATAGTCCAAAATCCTCAAAAAAATAATTTAATTATTACAGAAATGTCCAAAATGAAATACCTTTATAGTGTAAGACAATAATTGTTGTAATTTTGGGATTCCTGTAAGTATCAGTATTTCACTTACAATAGTTTAAGCCTACATTTTTCTTCAAACATTCCCAGTGCAATAGTAAATATCTCTGTTTTCTTTTTTAATGAATTTCTAAAGAAATCATCAATTTGGGCTTAAAATATAGTCTTATACGCGAACCTATCACTGCTTTTTAGTGAATAGTTCGGTAGGTACCAACCTAGTAGAAACGCTCTTGATGATGGGTTTGGTATCTATGTTTTTTTTTAAATATTAATACCGCACAAGACTCCCAACTGCTCCCAACCGTCTGGAGCCAGTGAGACTATGGCATCCCCAATTGGGGAATGTTGTGAGGCTGAAGGTATTGGGGAAGGGAAGGAGAAGGGGAAGAGGAAGGTGGGGAAATACCTGACTATTCAGATCTGGTCACCAAACACAAAGCCATTTCAAGCAACGTTTATATTCTGAATGGTGGTCTTTCACCAGGGCGATACTGAAAGTATCTTCCACTCTGGAACGTGCGCAAATATACTATATACTATTTTTAATTGACTTAATTGTGAAACAGCATAAATTAATCAATTTTGATTTGAACCCTCGATCTTCGGATTCGTAGTCGAGAGCCTTACCTCTCGACCATGGAGGCCATCAAATCTCATGTGAACCATATATCACAATAACTGAAAAAAATTGCTCAAGAGAACTCGTAAAACGACCTTCGTCAGATATCGAGTTATTGGTATGTGCTTATTTCATTAAAAAAATGTTATTCGTGATTAATAAATATAAAGTGGTATATTAAAAAATAAATAGTATCATACAAAATTTTATTACAATATTAAAAAAAATTAATAAAAAAATTCTTTATCACCACTTTATTAATATTTACATATCAAATATTAAAATAATATATGTTAATAAAGCGGAGATAAAAAAGTAATTTTTGATTTAATTATTAACAATGACGCCACAAAATGAATAAAAATCTTTTGAAGAAATTATAAAAATACTAAAATAGATTGTGTTAATCAAAATAGCTCTATGAATTGATTTAATCTAAATGGTAAAATAAATTATTCTAATCAAAACAGTACATACAATTATTCATTAATCTAGACATGGAGTGTAATAAAATAATTTAATCCAAATAGGTCTTCTAGATTTCCTAACTGAGCCTATTACGGGCACTTCATCAATGTTTACTGTAACCGAAGCTTTTAAAGAGTGATGGATGGCGGTAAAGTAAGAGAACTGTTTTGTGTAGGGTTGCCACATTGATATTTGAGATACGGATGGTAAATAACATGGCATTGGAAACTCAAGACATTTTATAATTTTGAATGACTGTTGTGTTCTCGCTGCGTGGGTGTCGAGTACTTGACTTCAGAATACAGACTTTTATTTGATTCCCACACGTGGAAGTAAAAGTGATATAAACTTTTATCTTTATACATAAATATATTAGTGTGTTTATTGTTTCGGCGTAGCTGCTGACAGCGGACACATTTAGCGAGTAGCGAGGTGTATATTTCTGAAACAATGTTGATTAAATTTTAAATATTAAAATGTCAGCTGATCGTCAAAACTAAAGTTAATAATATAAATTAAATTGTAAGCCATATTTACATCCATTAATGAATGCTACTTAATTTATAGTACTTAATATTCATTATTTATATAGCCCTGTTTATTATGTTTAACTATGTATTCTTATTGTTATTAACATGTTTAACTTCTATACAAACCTCAAGAGCCAGTTCTCTTAATTGGCGTAATACTTTGATAATAATAAACTTATGTATGTATATGTAAGCATTGAAGATAATATTAATTACATATCTCAAATGAAATACGAAATATAAAAAGGTAACGGTCGCATCTAGGAATCGAACCAGTAAGTTAATGAGACTTTACTATTTTTCATATTTTTTAACGTCACCATACCTCATTTAAAAAAAACTGAAATCATCTTCAATTAATACCCATATCAGAGACACTAGCTAGATTATACATAAATTCTGGTAGAACCTTGTAATCATACAAAAAATAGCAGTCAAAAATATGGGTAATGAATTGTAATCGGATGCATAAGATTGAAAAAAAAAATCCCGCGAATAAAAATAGCATTCGAGCATAGTATGAATGATAAATAGAATTTTAAGAGATTTCTTTCCTCAATATATATATCTTTATTTTAAATATTAGGCCACCCCATAAAATTATTTTGTAAATATCACATAATATTTTAATATAATATTTTATCACAAACGAGAAACTTTTCAACACACATTATAACATAATACTTAACTTATAATTATCAAAAGTTATATCGGCTGCCAATACACGTACCCCATACATTTAACATGAAAAAATTTAATGTATTTTTTTTTATTAACATCAGAAACGAGTCACAAAGAAAATTTTCACGGCACGTAAAAACGAAAATCTTTTCAACTTATGCTCAAAATATGTATTAAATATTTCTAATAACAGATTCTTCAGCTAACTCCGACTGGGACAAAAAAATTCAATACGCTTCGTTCATGTACCCAATCCATTCTGCGAACGGCACATTCTTTCACTCGTAACGAAAAATGTAATATGACTTCAATTATGTTTCTTTCCCGTACTTTTTCCTTTACTTTTCCTTCACAAACAGGGAAACTCTTCGCACAAGGACGAGCATTTCAGTTTGTGAAAGGTCGATGTAAACATTTTCAATTTTTTCCCTTCAAAGGACTCGCGCAGTGGCGGTACGGTTGTAGTGTGGATTTTAACTCTGAAAAAATAAGAATTAAAATGCATTTTTTATGATTTCACATGGTAGATAGAGTTGACTATCCTAGAACGAGAAATCTTCCCAGTTGGACAGTCAACGCCTTTTTTAAACTAATGCATGTATACGTATACATCCTGTACTAAATAAATAAAAAAAAAGTTTTTTCTTCTTCAATAATTCCAAAATCACTTTGCGGTGTCATTTTCAACAAAATGAATAGGAACTATTCTGTTCAAACCACTTTCTGATATATAAATATCAACATGTTTCGGTAGCGAAGCTTTCCTCAGCAGGACACACAGTATATTGAGAAATAATCATAAGAATAGACAAATAGTGTAATAGTGGTTTAAACAAAACAGTTCATATTTATTTTACTAAAGAAAGAAGTTTTTTAACTGTTCTGTCATTAGTGTGTTTTAAATAGTTACATACGAAAGGGTTATTTTTATACATTGGCAGTAAGGATGCTATTCAGGTTGACAAACATGTTTATATTTTAGAAGAGTTAGAAAGTTAGAACCGTAGAATTTTTTAGATCACAGTACTACGACAATTTTAATTATACTTTTGTGGTGAATACCAACGATTTTTTACAGTTTACCTCATTCTATTACAAGAAAGCAATTATGCCCCTCTGGGTAGAAATAAATTTCATTAAACCACCCAATTTATTTTAAAAAAAAAGTTTTAATTCAATTTTAAATGTTAAACTATAATACATAACGTCTAACGCAGCAAACCAATAATTGCTTACTATAGATAATTAAAATCTTATGTATAAATGTCTTATTAAGGTTATTAAATACAGGTTTTTAAAAAAAATCTTTAAAATATTCGCTGTACAACAAGCAATTATAGAAAAAAATACCAGTCGGTGAAAGCTTATATTACCTAAATATAGTCATGAATGATTTGTAGAACTAAATCACGTTTATTACCGGGCAATCGATGGGTATAAACGTGATATAAATGTGCCCAACTTTCAAAGTTTTAGTTCTAGATATTGTTTTCTGTCGCCCACGTCAAAATCCAACACGCCTGAGAAGAATGCAGAGCAGATTGTAACCGATATTTCTTTCTCACAAAACTGGTCTTTTAACAAAAGCCATTTTAAATTTGATAATTATCACACTTTTTTACCCTAATGGAAAACAGAGTATGTCAAAATTGGTAGACGTATATAAAGATGCAATAGAAAAAATAATGTACACAAAGTAATTGGGTTTTCAATAAGAATCTATTGAACGTTAAAAAATCTTAAGGGCGGGCGCCACTGGCTCTCTTGCTATTTTCCCATAAGTGAAGTTTTTCGCCAGGAAAGGTTTTGGAGTGTTTAAGCTCGTAAGTTTGTCATGGGCAGGCAACTCTTCGCTTTGTATATTCCACGGCACGTGTTCAAATATTAAGATAATCTCTTTGTGGAATTGAATTTACAAGAGAAAAAAGTTCCCATACTTTGCGCGAAGAATATAAATTTCCTCCATTGGAAAAGGCTTCTTTGCTGAACGGAAGTGTGCTTACAAAAAATATATTAAAATTTAATTAAATTAATAAATAATTATGCGAGATGATACCGAACTTGACGTTAACGTCGAATGAAATATTTAATACGCTTTTATAGTAATTAATATTCACTAGGAGGAAATTATTTCATTATTCATTGGTTTTGTGTGAGTCGTTTTTATTGACGCTTAAATCACGAAATATCGAAAGGATGTTAAATTTAAAATATTAAGGAATTCTTAAATTTGTCGGAAATCGTAGTTTTAATCTAATTTAAAAATTTTACTAAATTGGTTTTTGGTTCTTTCAAACTTATTGTCTAAGATTTTCTAGAATTTATTTCGTAAAGTGTCGCGGTATGGCTGTGTAACTAGACGTACAGTGACTTTTCTTATTAGTTTTCTCCATGTTTTGAAAGATCAATGCAATGAAGCTTCTGGTGCTTTGGTTTAATGCTTTAATGCTGGATATTTTACAAATTATAGTTGTTAAAGTTTTAACTTTTATAACATTTATTTAAACTATTGAATTTAGTTAATTATCATATTAACAAATCTCAAATGAAATATGAAACAGAAAAGACACAAAATAAAATGGTATGTTTCTAGGAGAGTTTCCTGGGTTCGAGTCTCAGATGCGACCGTTGCTCCTTTGTTTTTTGTGTCTTTTTTGTTTCATAATTCAATTGAGATTTGTTAATATTATTTTCTATAGAAAATATATACATATATGCTGCAATGAGATTTATAAGCTTCAATGGGTTATACCAATAAAAAAAATAATTTCAACTTTTAATCTGTAAATACAAAGAGGTCGTTCGATTTTATAAGCACGTAAATTTCCCCACTAAACCGTTTATTGGAGTGATCGAGAACAAAGGTTATTAACATTCGATTGCAAAGAAATAATGTTTCCTCGGAGGCAATGGATAATACATTTCACAATTCTTTCTATTTGCTTTTCGTATAGAGATTCCTCCCACGCCCCCATTGAGAGCGCACCAGTTCCACCGATTCTTATTTTATTTATTCCGCCTTTTTCTTATATACGGAGCCTCTCCAGCCAACCGGGGGCGTCTATATATTACTATCATCAGTGTCCCGGTCGCGGGAAATCTCCCGATCGGGAAAACTGTTAGGGAAAACTAAGATCTGTTGCACTACGACCGAAAGGCGAGTTTCCTCTGGTAGGTTTCTGGAGTTTTTCACATATCAGAACCACATGTGTGAGGCACTCGAGGGTGGGTTTTCTTAACCCCTGTGAGGGGATTCGACGAGAGCGCCGATCGCGGTCTGTTTACGAACTTAATGGATTTTAGGTCTGGAATTCTAAGGGAGAAAAATGGTGGTAGTCGTCACAGCAGTGTAGGCATGCAAAGAATTTGTATGAGATTTAATGTACATGTTTGGTGACTTTAAAGATTTTCTGGTGTAACTCTAAGAAACCTAAAAGTCGTTTTTAGGCTTACGAATAGTTTAGCTCAGCAGCTAATTTACATTTAAAGTGCTGGTTTAATACACTAGGCAAAACAATTGTACAATAGGTAACAGTAAATACGTCAAAGAAAATTATTTTTGTAACATTTTTTCATTTTATCTTTGTTTTGATCTTTATTATGAAAAAAATGTACATATTGATATTTTTAATAATTAAACTAAATATGTTGTTGATAATGCTTTAAAATTGAGATAAGTCTTAGTTCTTACCGGACAGGATGTCTGATAAGTTGTGAATAAACTGTGGATGGGGGACCCTAAGGTCGTTCCGAAAGTTGAATATGACGTTTAGTAAAAGTACCACGGTTTTCGAATTAGGAAATTTTTTTTAAATGTATAAAAATTACACCCTTAATAATTCTCGTCAGTGTCATGATCACAAAGGAAGGAATTTTCTCAGTACGAATTATTTAGCAGTAAACTCAATAATATATTTTGTGTTTTATACAATATTTATTTAATATCAATGGTATAATAAACAATAATTACATGTTATAAGTTAACTACAATAATAAGAATATAGAACAAAAATATAAAAAAAGGTTACTATTAAATGTGGCATTACGTCGTACAATGACATCAGAGAGTATATAAACAATAAAAGTTCACGAAGGATATAAAAGTAAAAGATATGCGTACATATAAAACATTTAAGTTAAATCAATATTGATTGAAAATATATGATAGTATAGTCTTCTTGTACTTACCCTCCATGTAGTTAAATAGATCCGCCACATCTGCGTATCTATTAGTAACTTCATGTGATCTACGTACAAGCGAGCGTTTGTAATGCTCAGTCCTGGTGTTGTTACATTTAAACAGAATTTTGGAACGAGTTGTTCTCGTGGGTATATGAAATTGAATGAGGTTAATTAAATCAGGGCTGTCTATACTACCATTTACAATTTTGAACATAAATATCAAGTCGGAAATAATTTGGTCTTTGTAGTCTTCCACTGGCTCCAGAATGCTGGGGAAAAAACAGTTTTCTACAAAATATTCTCAATAAGTTGGTAGTTTGCGTATACTATTATAATGCAAGTAACGCAAATTATTTGCCACTATCGTTGAATTATGATTCAAACGAAACGATTCTACATTTTATCATATTTCACAAGTAACTGAAGCCAGATTTTATTCAAAAATAGCATTCATTCAGTCATAAATAATTGTCAAAGATGCCCCTAAAATCACGGGAAATTAGCATTTTTTGTGACCAATTTTTTGTAATTAAACGAAAAATTAAAACAAAATTCTCTCCAGGGAATTAGATATACCTACTCATTTGTGGCGTACAAATGGCACTGTGACAAAATTATGCGTTGAATATTTAAAAAAAAAGCTATTTTATTATCATCAAAATGAGAGTACAATATTCAAAAAAAAAAACAATCTTTTTATAAGATTTTACCGATTTTTCAAAAACCTTTCAATTAAGAATTTTAGGGTAGGTACAGCTTTTCAGCCTTTGTGGACTGCACGCCACTGCTATCATTGATAAATAATCGTTCAGTTCTCCACATTTTCCTCTTCCTCATCTTCTTCGCCTTCCCTATGCTTTCAAACTCGTAACATAACCCAATTGGGAATGTCATGGCCTTACTGGCTTCAGACGCTTGGGAGCAGTTGGGACTCTTGGGAAGTACAAATATTAAAACGGAAATAGCTTTAACTTAAAAATTAAGTCTACAAAGAGTGGGCGCTATAACCTGTTTGTACCAAACAACTACCGCCGGGGACGGCACCATGGTCTGATATGCTTACCACTTGGTAGAAAAGACGTGTTAACTCAGAAATAACGCCTGTCTTGAACACTTTAATATAAACCTTGTAGGTTTGAAGAGATATGGTAATAATGTATTTTAATTAATGTCATTTCGTATAATTTTATGTTGAAGTAACACATTACTGTTGTAAATGAACGCAGTCTGTTAAACAAAACAATTTATTTTTATTCATAAATGAACCACACTGTCGTTCATCTCTATAAACTAACTAAAACTGAATGTACGAGTATATGATTTCGTGATAATTTTTATTAGTTCAGTGGAAAATATAAAAAAGGTTAGAAAACAATACGGAAAATACAGTTTTCCCCATAATTTAAAGGGAATATTATTTTCACCAACGTTGTAACGCCTTAAAATAACACAATGCTTGAATTATTTCAGCCGGTAATAATGCTAAGTGCACCGGCTCTAACGGGGGTCAGGGAGGGTGGGATGGGGCGGAGAGAAAGGGGGGGGGGGGCTTTAAAGTATCTCATTTCAAATTATAATGCTGCAGTCGAAGTTTTGGGAGAAGAATAAGAAATCTTTCATGTGTTACAGCATCCTTTTCCATCCAGCATGAATTTCAATTTTCAAAGCACATATTATCATGAGGCCAATCTTCACCCGGCTTGCTGCAACTCGGAACAGCTGATCTATACTTGTACCTACCGCGTAGGCATCGAAGTCAAAACATATTTGGTACTGCATATTATGGTAAATACTAATACGATACACATCTATATCGCAGTGGCTATGATCAAAGGTAGGTTGCGTGTTAAGTAGTGGTTTTTGAAATTCTGTTATGATTTGTGCATTGAATAGTTGAAATTGGTCATTTTGTTATCATCTTCCGCTAATTATTGTGGCCAACTGAATAAATGAGCGTACGGGTTAGCCATTAAGCTAGCGGTGGTGTTGGAAACAAAATATATATGAAAAGGATGAACATTATTAACAATGCAGGCGTAATATATCACAGGCTTTTGACACATGGTTTTTCCCAAATTTATGTACAAAATATATATTGATTATAAATTTTTAGATTTTTTTTTTTTTATTTCGTTTAAAGGTTCGTTTTTCTTAGGATAGGCACAGCATTTCAGCCTTGCTATATCGTCCTATTCGAGTGTTCGTGGAGGTCATAGTGGGATACTGAGATTATTTAGCCAGTCGACGGAATCGGAAGCCACCCGGATCAGCACAGATGTGCCATATGGAAACTGAGTCGGTTATTGACATGTTCACCATCAATGGAGCTAAATTTAAACGCTTGTACAATATGTACCTACTTTAAAAAAAAAATTGTACAACATGTTTTACCAAATCTTGCTTTATAATATTTATGTAATAATGCAAATTATTTTAAAAAATGTATTTATATTTAAATATAATTTTATTTATTGTTGATGAACGTTTAAACAGTATTAAGATGATCATACCACAAAGCATAATAAGGTACAGAAAGAGAAGATAAAGGAAGAAAACAAAAAAAGCATGTTACATCATTTCTAATAACACCTTAAGGTGTAATTATCATAAACATACTAAACATAATACATGGAGAGGACACTTATTTACGACATGTTCTATTGTTCGAATATGTCCACATTCACACAATTTAGATTCTTTTAGTCCCCATTTACGCATCATATTCGCACAAAGGCTGTGACTGCTCCGGATGCGGTTTAGTTTGGTTCACGTCATTCGAAGGGGAGAGAACCCTGCCAACTATTAAGTTGGGTCCACAGCAAGGTGTTTGTTTTTCACATCCGAATTCTGCCACGACTCTTCAGGGGAGTGTTGTGATAGCGGATTTTTAGCTTCAGTCCAAAAGGATTCCCGGATGTGAGGCGGCTGGGCGGGAGATTTTATAGGTCATCTTAAAGTTGAATGTTGCTATTTACGCCCTTTTCATATTCCTTCAGAATTACTGGATCTCGTATTATAGTGTACGGTGCACTATTCGAGAGGACAGGGAGTCATTGTAGTGGGTGGAGGGAAGTGTTCCACTAACCGCACGCATAACAGTGTTTAGTTGCACGTCGATCTTCTGTGTGTTTACACTTCTAGCCCACGCTGTAGAACAATATTCGACTGCCGAGTACACCAAAGCAATCGTCGCTGTTCGTACGGTTTTAAATTATATGTTAAATATATTCATGAAGAATTAATAGAATATAAATAATTTTAATTAAAAAAAAATTATAAATTTCTGTACGCGAAGAATCAAGTTTTAAGAACCTTCAAAATTTCTTATTAGACTTCGGATGAATGTCCCCAATAATAGTTAAAGTCCAGCCAGTCCTAAAATTATGAGAAATATGGGCTTTATCAAATGAAATGCTGATATATAGTTATTTGCTTTTTAATTAGAGAATAGAAAAGATTAACTTTTTAAAATCATTTATGATAATATTAACAACTCTCAAAATTAAACACTAAACCGAAAAGACACTGAAAATAAAAAGATAACGGCAGCAGCTGGGAAGCGAACCCAGGACCTCATGTCTATTCGGGACCTTGCGCTCTAATCCATTGAGCTACAACTACCGCAATCCGCCCTGCATTTTTTATCAGTGTCGTACTTCGATTTTTAAGAACTTTTAATATCATCTTCAATTAAATCCCACATATTTTTAGCTGCTACATTTTTATCATGACCACAAGAATCTACCCGAATTTATAAAATATTCTCTTTATTTTTGTTACCGTCAATAGCTCCGTCCCGACTCCGCGAGGCGTGCGACGCTGACGTGCGACAAGTACGAGCAAGCATCAAGCAATAGTAGAACATTAATGCAAAGGATCGATATATTATTAAAGTCACAAATTACTTCGTTTGTCCTATTTAAAAAAAGAAATGTTGACTAGGAACTGCATTGAACGCTAGGGGCGCGGTCATTGGACAGGGCTATTTATTCACCATTTCAACTTTTTTTTTCATGAGTTCAATAAAAGAATATTTAAATAAAATAAGTTTTAATTTTTACTTTATAAATTTATGGTGGGAAATCATAAATATTCTCTCTTTATATACGTAGCTCAAAATCAAACTTCTGAGTAACATATTACAACATACGTTGGTATGTGATAATGAAACTCATGCGCAGATATGTACACACTGGTAGTCATGTGATAATATCATTAAATTAACCATCAAATATCAGAAAAAGCAAGTTTGCATTCAAAATTTAAATCTAAATCCCTAGAATCGTTCGTAGGCGCTCATGGCGCCGCGCCGCGCTCTAGCGGTAATGAAACGAACTAAGGCCATCCCGACCTGCCTCAACAAATTAGGGCCAGTTCAAGTTCATTAGGATGATGATAAAATCGATTGATCTTTCAGGCCGAGGAGCGGTAAGGGGGGGGGGTATGTAAAGTAAGCCGGAGTACATTGACTCCCTTTAAATGGGGAGGGGGTGGTTGTAACGCGATAATTACAGGCGTCTGATTCCGTCGGTCGGCCGGAAAATTGCTGTAATTTTAAAATGTTTTATTTAATTAGTAAAATAAAAACGAAACTTTCTGATCACCAAAAAATTATCAAAAATATGATTTTGTACAAGCATAATTGTATAAGATTGCACTATTGTACCTTTAAATGTTAATTCTAAAAACTAAATATACGGTAAGAAGTATGTACCTAATCTAAAAACTGGTAAAAATAAAGGTTTTGTTTTTTATTTTTCAGATGTGTAATTATTTTGTGACGTCATTATGATTATAATTAATGAGAAGAATTTTGTTTACACCACTGTTTTTAATATATACATATCTACGTGTTTCAGAAGCGAAGCTTCCCTCATCAGGGTAAACAATATATTAAAAATTAATAGTATAGACAAATTATAAAAAACAGACAAATTCTAAATATATGCAAAAATTAACATTAACTAATGAAAGTAACTAATAAATAATGAATTCATAAATAATCCAAAATTAATTCATAATTAATAATGATTAATAATTAAACAAAGTTGTTCTTATTAATTCCATTCGTTTTTTAGTTTTAAAAAATAAATCAAATAAATACATATTATAGTAAGTAGGGAGAGGTTGCAACGAAACTTTCAGGGGTACATATTTTTTGCCAGAAGTAATCAACTTGGCAATTAAAGTTTTGCCGTAACATAGTAGCCATTTTTCAACTTAAGGTAAGTACATCACGATGAAAGTGCGAGTAAATAATCATTAGAAAGCGATAGATTTGTTTCTCACAAATACGGAATATTCGTAATCACAAGTAATTCGGCAAATTTTACTTACGTATTTTTCTTATCAATAACACATATATTAATAAACATGCTGGAAAATAACAATAAAAATGAATGTTTTTCATAAGAAAATAATTATAAATTAATATTTCTCAGTTAGTATGTTCTGCCCTCGCAGTAGACGCTTTAAAGCTTCCTCCGACTTGCTGTATACAAGTTCACCTCCATTATTATTCATTCCCATCATGCTGTCCCTTTCGCTTAAACAGTCCATCGGATGCTCTGTTTCTCTTCGACATTCTTAATTAAACTGTGCCTCAAGGGGGAAATTTATTCATGGAAAGCTTCTCATAAAATGCTCGATGTAATTTTCTTACATTATTTTCCTGCTCGAAATGAAATAAAAATAAACCGCACCAAAACATTTTTTTTTATCAAATATGAATTCTGTCTTGATTAACTTTCACCTTCAAAATCGTGGAGAGATTACTTGGAATAAAACAGTATCTTAAAGTAAATTAAAAAAAAGAACATTTATAAAATACATTTTTTCGTGAATTTAAAAAAGTTAAATAGTTAGCATATTAGATAAAAATAGTAATAATTAATTATTATTAATTTATTACCTACTTTCATTAATATAGGATTTGAGATATGATATCGATGAAGATGACACAAATTAAACTGGTCTCATTAGTTGGTTAAGCGGTTGTCCCGCATAGGCAGAGGTCCTGGGTTCGAGTCCCAGGTGCGGCTGAAATCTTTTTATTTTCTGTCGTTTTTTTTTCCGTTTTCATGTTTCGTTTAGGTTATCTTAATATTATTTTATACGATGATTAAATATTAAAATGAGGTTTTTATATCTCAATAAAAAAAATAATAATTAATAATTGACTATATTCTTTAGAATTTTATAAAAAGTCAATAGATGCCTCACATAAATAAAAAGAAATCGGAGGTAATGTTAATATTATTTTTTACGATGATTAAGTAATACGCTTTTTTAGATTGTTTTCTACAGTCCTAATTGGCCTACAGTATTTGTTATTATTTTTGTAAAACGATTCTTCTCAATTAACCACTTTTTAACGAATTTAAAAATTAACACATATTGTTTTAAATTATTTTCGTACTGTATTTTTAATTTAATTACTTAAAAAGAAAACGCGTGACCTCATGAAAACAATGTTGTAGGAGAGAGGAAATAATTTAAATTATCAATCAGTTTTGTGGCTGACATTTAATGGTTAAATAATATAGGTCTGTGGTTTCTAAATATTTTTTAAATAAGAAATACGAATAATAAGGTTGGTGGTCCACAATATGTAATCAATATTACGAAAATGATAATAATTGTCTTATTTGCGCATTATGCGAACATCCGGACTTTGAGATGGCCTATTTTCGTTAAACGTTGTACCAAGATTAACATCACTTTACTTTTGTACAGATTACCTTCAAACACAATTAAAGCACAAACAAAAAATATTTTTCTAAAAAAGTGGACAAAATCTAAGTCACAGAGTTTAAGCAGGGTGAATATGTATTTTGAGTGGATAATCTATTTATTAAATGAACTCTTTTATATATGTTACTAAACTATCTAACTAACCATCACGCCGTTTCTCCGCAGGGGTAGGCAGAGAGGACGGACCGCCAAACAACTCGATCTTGACATACACTTCTTGGTTCATTAACATTCATACATCGTTTCATACATTCTCTTCTATTATTCCGACTTCTGACATGGCTCGACTCAAGTATTTGATTCACTTGATCGTGCCATCTCTTCCTTGGGCGTCCCCCGCTTCTTCGTCCATTCACATTTGCGTCATATATTCTCCTGACATTCATTTCCTCGTTCATTCGATCTACATGCCCAAACCATCTAAGCATCCCTTTCTTAATCTTGCTCATGACGCTTACATCAGCTTTTGTAATTGGCAGAATGCGTGTAGTAACTCGGTGACTACATCATCATGACAAAAATTCTAATGAATGTGTTGACCACAAACATGACCACATGCAGGTCAGGAGCTTTCCATTGCATGAATAATGAAAATATTACCTGGAACGTCACGAGTGTGACCTTTTCTAACGTGCCACCAAAAGGCTCCTGGCATTTATGATCTCCGGATTACATTATTTAATACTGAGAACTGTATTCATCTCGAAACAGGGGCGACAATGGATTATTTTTGAAACGTATCACAAGTCAAATACTTATATGGAGAGTGTCATTACAAGGTGTCCGGGGAATAGTTCAGTAACTTCGGGAGGTGATCCAACATAAGGTAGCTACAAGTAAGAAGTAAAAAAAAATTTTTTTGAGATTACTTTATTTTTTTATCGTGCAAAAAGTCAAAAGATCGAACTTTCCCAATAAATACGCCGGAATTTAAAAGTGACAACCTCGCATATCTAAACATTATGAACTTTATCCGTGGATACTGCATACACACAATAATGAACTGCAAGATTTGTGACGTTTACAAAATTTGCACAATTCCTTAAACGCCTTAAAATGTTGGACTCGTGAACAAATTTATTAATCTTTTATGCTTGTACTATCGTGCAAAATCACCTGCCAAAGTTGCTGCACTTTACCTCCGGACACCATGTATATCGGTCGATACTTGTAATATATTTTAATAAGAGCTTAGTCATTTTAAAACTTAAGTTGCCAAGGTTTTTTTTGGGTTCGTTTCTTTCCCTTTCTTTTGTGAGGATATTGATTGCATCAAAGCTGCAAGTCAGCATCTTATTCGAACCTCTCGTCCTCCTTCCCTCTTCTGTGCTCCCGTGAATCGAGGAAGTTGTTTGTCATCCCGGGGTAATACAGATTTTTCAAAGGTACAAATCATTGGGAATTCAGCGAACGGCTCACTGGAAGAATTTGAAGTTATTTAAAAAAAGCCGTTATGGTGATTGATACGCGTCGTAAAAATGAAGTTAAAAATTACACGTTAACGACTCCTCCCCTAGGGGTTCATGTGATGCCGCGTCAATCATCCACTATCCTGTGAACACAGAATTTATACGATAGATTACTTGCCCCGTAATTTTTCAGGGACTTTCCGTGATCTTCAGATATATTTATTGACTAGCACAGACCCGTGAAATATCACAAAATATCGTGATATTAAAAATAAAAGTTATAATATACATGTTTTTTTAAATATATATATTGTCACGGTCGAGAATCAAACCCAGATCAACTGATTGGAAGGCAATTATTCTAACCACTACACCACCAAATATCGTAAGAACGGTGGCATAAATTCATTACACATTAAGTAGGTACCTACTGAAAATAAGAATTACGTTTTTTTTTATATGAATGCCGCTCAAGAGTCCCAACTGTTCCCAAGCATCTAGAGCCAGTGATACTATGGCATCCCAATTGGGGAATGTTGTGAAGCTGAAGGTATTGGGAGGGAAAGAGGAAAGTGGAGAAATGCCTGGCTATTCAGATCTGGTCAACAAACACGGCTTAAAACTATTTCAAGCAAAGTTTCAATTCTTAACGGTGGTCTTTCACCAGGGCGATACTGAGAGTTTCTTCCACTCTGAAATATTGGCATTTTAGAATTATATCTGAAAAAATATTTTTTATTTATTTATTTTACAAATACTTTGAATAGAAATAGAGTGTTATATATCGTTAAGTACTCCGTACTCACATTGCAATAGAAATTACGTTGTTATGAATTTACTACAAATATTATTTATTTATTTACGTCACGAAAATTATAAATAAAGTTTCCGTAAGAATTAGTACTGACGAAATTTTCAACAATTTTAACATTATGTCAATAAAACTAAAAATATAAAACAATCTAAAATAATTCTACTTTACTATAAAAAAAACAATAAATATCAACGAACACACATCTAAAAACACTAGATCTCAGAGTCAAAAACAGATCCAACAAGCAACCACAAACACAACATTTGGACAAAAAGCTTTTTATGCTGTGGTACTAAATTCAACAACAAAATCCCACTTTCCTTTAAAAATATCAATAACAAAAATAAATATAAAAATCATGTTTACCCTGGATTCGTTATACTAATATAAACAAAAGATAATAAAACATTATATTATGTATTACTTATATTCCTGATGAGGAAAGCTTTGCTTTCGATACACATTGATATGTATGTATTAATAAAGTGGTTATGACAAAGTAATTTTTAAATTTTTTATCATTTTTATTATTTATTATGTATAGGAGTTTCATTTTATGTAGAAAATGGAATAAACCTCTGTCTTGAAGATATACGCGTTGTAGGTGGGTGGTAACACAATAGCTGACTAGTCGTCCCGCAACAGAGATGTTGTGCATAAGAATGACACATTCAAGTATTGGGTACACTTTTGGCGTGTCTCTCTACTCTTCACCGTTGTTGATGATTTAACGTTGAGTGAAACTTTAACGTTATCAGAAAAGTCAAGTCACTCAAACTTCTCCATCCCTCCTCTTTCCAATCTCCCATTCATTTCGTCTTACAACATTCCCACTGATTACGGGCAGTCTTGTAAAAAAATAGTAATGATGTTGACAGTAAATAAGAGAAAATATCTCGGGGAGAAGAAAATACTAAGTAAAAATGTCTTAGTATTTTCATTCAAAGTAGAATTCGACCTCGGATTCGTTACATCACATCGCAAATTATTTGATGTCAAACAAGCCAAGCTGGTAGCATTTTAATCACATCGCTATTCATACCTCGTTTCCTCTCCCGCTCTTGAGCCACTACACACTCACTGGAGGATACCCATATTCTTTGCCTCATTACGCGGCTTTCTCTAATAACGCCCGCCCGCAGATTATAGAACTAGAGAGGGTGCAGGACAACGATGAAATGTGCCGAACAAACAAAAATCAAAATTACCACTTACCGAGTCTTAAATTATACTCTAAACAGTTATTACTACAAGACTTCGGCCATAGTTCATTATTATTTTTCCTTTTTTTAAGAACTTTTGAAAAATCATATTTGATATTTCATTGTATCCCATTTTTTTATACTTAAGGGAATCCACTTCCCAAAATTCGAACGAAATCACGCACTCCTTATGCAGGTGGCGAAAAGGTCGAAACACCGCCCGCTTTTTTCGATTAACGCAAATAAAAACATCACCAAAATGGTTGTTTTATTTTATTTTCTTAAGCTCACGCATAAAATTATTTAAATGTTCTTCGGTTGTATTCTAAAAAACTTAATCTGATACATTTTTCTAGGCTTATAAAAAGAATCGCCAAAAATGACCGGTTAAACGAAATCCCAAGATTTGTTCTGCTTGCAGCATTTAATTAAATCGTCAATGATATTTTCAAACTAAAAACGCATGATTTTGCATTATTTCCATTGCGTCGCCTTAATTGTACATTTCAGACAACATATATCGTGATGAAAAATTTATTTTCAAATTCACAAACATGACGCCAAAAGTAACAGTTCTAGAGTGAATAATATTTCTGCTGCACATATAACTAAGATTGTTGTTTAATTGTAAAAAAAACATTCTTCTTCGAAAAAATTCTATAAAAATGATGAAAACTGCAATTCAAGGTCCGAATGAAAATAATTTAGTGTTGATTGAAAAACCTAAAATCTTGTGACAGTTTGTTTTCGTTATTATCATTTCAAAACGAGTTTAAAATATATCGGCCATAAAATCTCGATACCGCGAAACTTAATACAATGATTTATTGTAATGAAAAAAAATAGAAATAAAAAAAAATGGCTATTGTGGCTATTAACGGCTAACAAATAATATGATTCAGTGCCGCGGTGTCAAGCTGCATTATTGTATGCAATGCGACTGATTCGGATTTGTTTATCGGAACTGATTGACGTTTCAAAGTTCTACAGTTGGTCGGTATCTACCAATCGAAAAATCTCCAAAGTCGGGCAAAAAATAAAACCCATCCTTTAATAATCCTTCGCCCTTCCTCACCGCCGTCTCCCCGTATTCATATAATAAAGGAGATATTTCCATATTACATCTGACGAACAGGGTACAGGCTATAGGGTACGGGGAGCAGGAGCAGGGAACAAGGAAGTGAAACAAGCGACTTCGTCACATCTTGAATGCTGAGAGCGGGCGGGACGCGCTTAATCTCGCGCACATCTCCTCGGAGAGCGCGGGGATTTTTGACGTCGGGGATGTAGGTATCATAGTAGGCACTTACCTTGGTCGGCGTGCGGTGGACTGAATTTTTGATAGATTCGTGCTACATCATTAAGAATGTTATATAAATCATTATATTATATCGGTGCAATACTGTTCTTTGGAAAACTTTGTTTAAGGTGCAACCAGAGTAGATGGGATACTATGCTTTATGCCTCTCACAGACGATCGCTTGCGAATTATACACTCTTCACAGACAGTCACGTGTATTATGTAATTTTAACAGACAACGACTTGTGTGCAATACACTTTTCTTGGAATTGTGTGTCAACGCACAATAGCTTGCTTGTAATACATTTTTCACAGACGATCACTTTTGTATTACACTTTTCACAGAGAATAATTGTGTATTACACAAAACGTATTCAAAGACAATGACCTTTGTGTAGTATATACACATATCACAGACGATCAACTGTGTATTATATATTTTGACTTGTGAGAAATACACCTATCACAATCGATCAGTAAAATTTTCACAAATACCTCGTGTGTTATAAATTCTTCACTATCGATCATATACGAGTATAATAGGTAAAATACAGTTTTCACAGAAGTTCATTTGTGTATTATACATTTTAGAAACTGTCATGAAATGATTTTGAAGCAATTGACAATATTTAACCAAAGATCTATACAATGGATCATCAAAAAAAACCAAACAATCAAATTAATAGCTAACTTAATGGAGAATACAGTCAAAATATTACTGTTGATAATAATAATTCCTCACCTAAACCTGCCTTTTCACAAACCTACTGATAACGATCCCAAAAAAGTCATGCAATGACTGTACATGCAGATTGCAGATGTATGTATCTGCACAGTACACAGATATGAAGGGTCATGCAAAGCTCCACATGTAGAGTGCGGAGTACGAGGTTTGGGTTGGTTTCGTTACTCGGAGCCCGGCGGGTGTCAGGGGCTGGGGGTCGGGTGACGGGTGACCGGAGACGGGTGGCGCTGGCACATAATACCCGCCAAGTAGACATGTGAAGTGGGGATGAGGAAGAAAAACCCGAGCACAAAGGTCCTCGAGACCCTGTACCCTAACGATGTGCATATATGTAAATATAAGCTGGGAGGCTTCATATTTTTTCGAGATACTTGACATTTTATATCGGACGCTTTTGGTTGTTGTTTTTGATCACAGATGGATGAGTCAGCACGAACAAATCGCACTAATTTAATGTAGGTAAGTAATTGATCAAAAATATTAGTAAAGAATTATTATAAAACGTTGAATAAAAAAATTATATTAGAAACTAAAAAATAAGTTATTCTTATTATTAATATTAATACAAAAATAAATTCAAGAGATAACCATTCAATAAAAAAAAGTTTATTAATTAAATTTAATTCACTATTAACGCTTATTTATATCAAAATAATGATTGGTTTCTAAAATATGCAAAATTCAGAATAATTGTTATTATACAAACACCTTAGGTGTTCTTTGCTTCTAATACTGCAATTTCTAGAAGTTTTTCCCATGCGAAAATATTTGCAATCGTTACAAATTATTTTATATATCCCGGATTTATTTAAAATATTATCTTTATCTTTGTTATTTAAAATGTACTTTTTTAATTTATTATTAGTACAAAAAGCTGGCTGGATTTGATACATATTTGGGATATTATTAATTAATGAGTTCGAGGTATTATTTAAAAAAAATAATATTTTCTCCACTGTTTACTAACATCAGTTATTTGTGGATACACATAAGATTAAATTTTTTTTTGTCTTAAAATTTTGTTTAATATATATTCTATTAATTTAGTACTATAACCGTTATTTATCGCAATCTGTTTAATTATATTTGATTCTTTGTTAAAAAAAAATTCTGATTGAGGTATATTATCTAATCTACTAAGCATGGAATAAAAAGTTGATAATTTTTGAGAAAAACGATAATTTGAAGTATTATGGATAACGATGTCTGCATAAGTATTATATTGAATTCAAATTTATTATTAACAATAAAAATATTTACAAAAAAACGTCATATCGTATCTTTTCCAAAAATAATTAATATATTTTAATAATAAAGCAGAACTATTAAAAATCTTATTCTCTAAATTATTTAATAAATATATCAGAAACTAAAGGGCTAATACTGTAACCCATTGCCAAGCCATCCTTTTGTATAAAAATAATATTATCAAATTGAAAAAAAGTTTTGTTTTAAAACAACATTAATTAACTTATATAAATCCTGCGACAAGTTATTAGGAATATTCGGTGAATTTAGTAATTTATTAATAATAATTTTGCATTCATCAAGCGGAATACTAGGAAATAAATTGACTTCATCAAATGATACTAAAAGTGGATTATTAGGGATATCTAAAGAATTTAAATGATCAACCAATTCTTGAGAATTGGGTTTTTATTAAATATTTCAAAATTATCACTTTACAAAAAATCCATAGTTTTTTAACATAAACACTTGTATTCAAAATAATTATAGAATTACCTTTATTAGCTTTAGTGATAGTAAGATTTTTTTTCTAAAGTAACTTTAGAAATGTTGAATGTTTTTTTTCTTTATTTTGTTTTTGTTTCATAATAGAATTAATTGATTGCACATTTTTTATGATTTCCCACATTTATAATGAAAAGGATTTTCGTAATTAATCAGAACACAAATTAGATGCAGTTAAACACTCCAATTATTTATTATTATTTAATCTGTTAAGATTATGGTTAAGGCCTCTAAATATTAAAATCATTTCTTCGGTTTTAAAAATATGTTTGTATAGTTATGTTTTTATTTTTATCATTATAATATGAATTATTAAAATATTAAAATACTTAATATTAAAATACTTAATATTAATATATTTCATATTTGACATATTTTTAAATATTTAATTTGCATCGCCTTCGAAACATGTAGACATGTTTATATTAAAAAAGCGGTGAATAAAAAATAAATTTCAATTCATTTACTAATAATGACGCCATAAAGTGAATATCAATCTTTTGAATAAATTATCCAATTAATGTATTAAATGATTAAAAGTTGTATTTTAGAAAGCACTGTTATTTAATAAATAGTGGTTTAAACAAAACAACTTTCAATAGTTTAATTAATGAAGCTACAAAGTCAAATATAATCAAAGAAAACTGTAGATAAATATGATTTATATTGATGTCCTACTGATCTTGTGTTGCTAATTGAATCTTGCATTGCAACTCATATTTGCTCTGTTTTCTGTATCCATGAACGGATATGCCTGTTAAATACACATTAACATATTATATATTACCTATTATTATAAGCAATAATTATTAACCTGAAAAATCATACAAATTGAATAATCTTCCGAGAAAAAATACATGCTGCCGACGGGACACGAACCCGCGACCTTTTGTTTACCGGACAAGTGCTCAAAAATTATAAATTATTATAAGCAATTATAGACTTATTATAGTCTGAAGAACTAGTACATGTTGACTAATTTGGCGGGTAATGAATAACCTGCCGTAGGTCAGTGGTAGAGCACTTGTCCGGTAAACAAAAGGTCGCGGGTTCGTGTCCCGTCGGCAGCATATATTTTTTCTCGGAAGATTATTCAATTTGTATGATTTTTCAGGTTAATAATTATTGCTTATAATAATTTGTTGCCATGTTTGTGCTATGCATAAAAAAATCTTGTCTTATAAACATTAGTTTATCATTTAAAATAATATATTACCTATTATTTTTATAGGTTAGCAATATGTACCTACTGACAAACTAAAAAACATAGTTTAGAAAGTTTTTAATTATAAATTTAAAAAATGTTTTTTCCTTAATTGAAGAAATATAAATTAATTTAAAATGATGTCACAAAGTGTATTCGCATTCATTTAACAATTAAAATATTTTCTTCAAAATATGCGTCATCACTTTGTGGCATCATAATTAATAAATTAATAAGAATTACTTTGTTTAAAACACTGTTTTTAAAATATAAGATCTACATGTTTCAGAACCAAAGATCCCCTCATGGTAAACAATATACTATATTGTACAGTATATTGTTTATTCTGATGAGGGGAGCTTTGCTTTTGAAACATGTAGATATTTATATATTAAAAACAGTGGTTTAAACAAAGTAATTCCTATTAATTCCTTAAATAAAATATTTCATTGAATATTCTTATATTTTCAATGAAAAAATGGTTCATCATGTATCGCGCATGATAACTGCATAAAATTTTAGCTTAAGCAGTTACTCAACAAGCGTCCTCCTCTGTTATTAACACAACTCTGAACTTTTGATGGAATTTTGAAGCTTGCTGCCGGGGCTTTGCGGTATCGAGTTCGGAGAAAGAATGTAGTATTAAAATGCTTTAGGCACCGCCACGAAGCCCGTATAAATGTCGACGGCCATACCTACAACAAATAAAAATACCATATTTTTTATGGACACCTTACTTATCCGCGAGGAACGGGTTCGACCGTCCCAGAGACCCAGAGTAAAGCATGCACTTATCAGACAATGAAGATAAAAATATTCCGCGGATTTTTATTTGTATTTCGAACGTAATTTTAATGTGTTCTCATTGAGGATGTGCTGTATTAATATTATTTACCGCACAGCAGATTCTCAGGCTTTACTTGTAGAGGCATGGATTTGTGTGACGTCTGATTAGTTAAGGAAGAAAACTGAAGCAGGGGATTTCGTTTGTTTGTTTGTTTGTTTTTTTTATTTTTATGAAGAGTCCCAAACTGCTCCCAACCGTCTGGAGCTAGTGAGACTATGGCATTCCCAATTGGGGAATGTTGTGAGGCTGAAGGTATTGGGGAGGGGAAGGAGAAGGGGGAGAGAAAGGTGGGGAAAAGGGTAAATACCTGGCTATTCAGATCTGGTCACCAAACACGGTTAAAAGCCATTTCAAGCAACGTTTCAATTCTGAATGGTGGTCTTTCACCAGGGCGATACTGAAAGTATCTTCCACTCTGGAACGTGCGCAAATATACTATATATTATTTTTAAATGAATTAATTGTGAAACAACACAATTTAATTAAAATAAAAATTACTTGCGCACGCCGGGATTTGAACCCGCGACCTTCGGATTCGTAGTCGAGAGCCTTACCCCTCGTTTGAAAATGCATGCAGTATATTTTAGATTGCTCCAAGGAAGACTGCACTAACTCAAAAAATTAAGTTTTCGATTTAATTCCATTTTGGGAATAAGTTATAAACTAGTGCCCTATTGAACAAAATACTGAAGAATTATAAATGAAATACATCGTTTCCGGAAACTATTGGTACAAGCGGAAAACTGGTAAATCTATATCACATAAAGAACCTACATTTTTTTTTAATTTCGCTCTTAGAATTTCCATTTTTTTAATTAATTTTTTTTCGGTAACTAAAGCGTTAAAAAACTTTGAAGCCGTGTCTACGCTTTGACACATTTTGAACGATATAAATAAACAACTGTAAGTAACCCCACAACAGTTTTTTTTTTCAAATTTGAAATAAAAAAAAACCAATTGTGGATTTGATTTACTCGAAAACGAAAGCACAAATCAAAAAAAGTTATCCCACAAAATTGACTCAAAATACGATGCAAATTTACTAGTTTTCCGCTTGTACGAGTTTCCAGATATCATATATAGAAACATAATAAACACTTACATAAGAACATGAACACGATTTAAACACTGAAATGGCTCTCCTGCAAAATTACCCCTTTTGAGTTAGCCAGTACCTTCTTCCTTGGAGCAATCTGATGGCCTTCATGGTCGAGGGGTATGGCTCTCGACTACGAATCCGAAAGTCACGGGTTGATATCACGCAAGTAGATTTTATTTAATTAATTTGTGCTGTTTCACAATTAATTAATTTTAAAATAATATAAGGTATATTTGCGCACGTTCCAGAGTGAACGATTATCTCAGTATCGCCCACCATTCAGAATTGAAACTTGAGCTTGAAATGGATTTTAGCCGTGTTTGGTGACCGGATCTGAATAGCCAGGTCCTCCCCTTCCTCTCCCCAATACCTTCAGCCTCACAACATTCACCAATTGGGGATGCCACTGACGGTTGGGAGCAGTTGGGACTTTTGTGCGGTGTTCATATTAAAATGAAGAAATTATGGAGGAAGAATGGATATGGAATATGGAATGAAGAAATAAGTGGTTCAAACATCTAGAAACAGATGATCATATTTGTTGAGTTTCTCACCAGTGCCGGAGGATCAATCCTGCTAGTTCTTCCGAGGATGCTCCATTAGTTTCATAAAAGTTTTAAAGCAATTATTCTTCTTCTTCTCTGGGGTTCCTCATTCTTGAAAGAATGCTGACGATCGTTCCGCTAAACTCCTCCCATACCTCCGCAAACCGTAAGAGCGCCTTCACAACCTTGAATATCCACGTATATTCAACCTCAATGCCATATATCCTTGATATAGTGGGCCAATTTTGAGCTTTGGCGGATCCGATACTTGTGATCCAATTAGGAATGTTGCACGGGTACTTATTACCAACCACGCTCGACCCACCGTTATTTCAAAGTTTTAGACGTAAAGTGCATCGTGATTACATTTTATTTTTCAACATTAGAAAACGTATGCTAATGTATTCATAAATGTAACGAGTAAGCCGCTTAATCTACTCACTTGTCGTAGGAACGTATCATGAAAATCTGAAATTTTGCTGCATCGATATTACACCCAAAAATATATGGATTTCTATAAATTTCGGTATTTATTGCAAAATTTTCAGAGAAAGAATAAAAACTTATTCGTACTACTGTACATTATTAATATTTGCGTTAAAAAAAAAAAAAAAATGTGAATATCGTAGAAGAGTCGCAACTGCTCCCGACCATCTGGAGCCAGTGATACCGTTGCATCCCCGATTGGGTAATGTTGTGAGGCTGATGGTAGTGGGGAGGGGAAGGAGATTGGTATAGGTAGATAGGGAAGTACCTGGCTCTTCAGTTCTGGTAACCAAATACGGCTAAAGCCATTTCAAGCAATATTTCATTCCACCACAAGGTGATCTTTTACCAGAGCGATACTAAAAGTATAGTTCACCAATATTATTTTAATTGAAATAATTGTGAAACAAAGCAAAATAATTAATTTAAATTTACAAGCGGACAACCGGATTTGAACCTGCGACCTCCGGATTCGTAGTCGAGAGCCTTTCCCCTCGACCACGGAGGCCGTATTTATCTTCTCATTACTCTGATCATCTATCTCGGTTCTTCTTGCTTTCATTTAATTGACAAATTTTACAAGTCTAGTTATTTTACGTTGTCTAGTAACCCTAGTTGTCGTTTGTAGAAAGATCCATATTTCCAAATCCTTGCCATTATTTTCATAATTTTTCCAAACGAATGACTCAAATAACTGTTTAGTATCATAGTAAGATCATATCACTGTGATAATTAGTATTTTTCTCATTTTTATGTCATTCATTGTTTAACCATTTTTAGTTCAATTAAGCATGTGATTGTACCTTTATGTTAACATTTACCAAATGATAGACAACTTATCTCAAATAATGCAAATCATTGAATCATTCAATGTCTTTCAAATATCACACTTATAAATAACATACATGTTATTCTTCCTTTCTCACCAAATTCTCAATAAATCACTAACTTACTATGGAGAGATTCAAGCTTAGTTAAAAAATTCATCTATTAGTCATCATAAATATATATATTTTTTAAAAAAGATAGTGTTTTATTTTAACGAGTTAACAATCACCCGTCTGCGTCAAAATTGTCGCGATATTATTCAATCCACCCATAAAGTTCTAGATTAACAACCTTGGGCAGATCGAGTTCCCGGCGCAGACAATTACAGCAACGTAACCTTTCTAAAAGAACTAAACTTCGTTACATATTATCTTTTTTACTCCAAGTTTTGAGCATCAATTCGGATAATAGAATCACGGCTAGTTCAAGTAGAAGTTCAAAAACAGATTGTTAATTATTTTGATCACATTAACCGGCGTCTACCGTATTTACACATTACTCTCATAGCTCGGGAGAAGAACCGAACACTTTTATTTCGTCCCTGTGGAAATGCATAGGTTGTAATAAGAAACAAATAACACTTAGCACACAATGGCACTCGGCGCCGTGTCGCGGGCAGACAGCGTTAATATTTTTTGCACGTTGTCTAAAACACACAACTCGAAATCTTTTCACTCGAATTTATATTCGTCGAGTGTTTCGAAAGAGCGCAGAAAAAAATATCATCGTTACCAAAGCAGGATACGTCGGAGTGTCTACCTACTCGCGAAGATACAAGGGTATTTCCCTAACAAAAGAAAATTATACATTTTCATTGTGACATATCTACATTTTGATTATATGTACGTCGGTATGTCGTATGCATGTGTAGGGGTGGGGAATGTGAAATATTCGGCTTTGGGTTCTATGTATGCGCCACGGAATATATAATATACGAACAAGAATGGAAGTTTCCAGCAAAAAGGACATATTTTTTCTTATTAATGTACGGTGGGATGTTATGTTCATATAGAGGGTGATTTTTTATTTTTTTTATGTAAAATTATTATTATTTATAAATATATGGTTAGTACAAGATAAACATAGATATTCAATAATGTTAAATAGCAAGTGTAAGAAGGAATAATTACAACAATTTTTATTCTACGATACGATGTACAGTTGGTGCAATCCCACACGTTCCATAGAGTGATACATATTGTGCATCCTGGTATAATTAACGGGATCTATAATAATAATAACAGTAATAATACTTGGATGACTTGTATAGCGCCGTTTTTGTGAAAAATCACCTCAAGGGCGCTGCACAAATACTACTTGCTAGGGTTTATCTTATTATGTATAGATATAGAAACATACTTACTTGGTAGGTCACTCCAGATTAAGACGTTAAATTACAAAGTTTTCGCTTGAGATGGTATGATTTTGCACGCACGGACATATATTAGAAAACACTGCACATTGCATGGTGTTGCAGTTACTGTTTAAATCCCATTTGTTATTGATATTATATTTATTAGAAGGTTATCGGCAAAAGATGACTAGGTATTTATTTAAAACATTATTTTATTTGAGATTTTTAATAATAATTATTTACAGTTACAAATATTTATAATTACTTAGAATATCGTGGACTATGAAAAGTTTCAAATTTTTAGGTAATTACTTTAGGTCGGTACTAACGGCTAGCTTCGCTATGTTAATTAGGTATGCAACTGATCTACACATTAGGATATACTATATTAAAGGCGTAGTATAAATATGTACTTATGTAATTTATGATTAAAATACAGAACATTAATAAATAAGTGGAATCGAAATAGAAAACCTGAGATTTATAGAACTTTTTTTTTGATGCGTTGTTTCTTTTTTTAGGAGTAATTTTGTATTGTTTTCCTCGGCAGTCTTCATTCTTTTATTTGTCAATATCACTATTTGTAGAGTCATACCCACGCTTCCGTAGTCCGAATAATGTAATCATCAAATGATACAACAACAAAAATTCCAGATCTTCTTAAAAAAAAAAAAAATTATAGTAATTTTTTTTTTGTAAGAAGCAATCACTTTGTGGTTTGAAATTGTATTAAATAAATGAAACATGTTGTTATATAACTCAGTTATTATATTTACCCTAATGAAGCTTGAGTTAAGCGAAACCGGTTGATGAAAATAAAATATATTCGTGGTTTATAACAACGTGTTTCATTTATTTAAATTAAAGTTTTATTTGGAACGTTGAATCGTGTTGCAATTTATCTTTAATGAACAACCATCTCGCGCTAGTTCCCGTAGCAACAAATCTCAATTTCACAAATAACAATAAGGATAATAAAAAAAAAACGCTTATCGAGAATTAGAACGAAAAAAAAAATTCAATATTACATCGAGGATTCCAATTTTTTTTTTAATTGGACGGACGTTTCTCTTTAAAAATATGGCAAAACATTCGTAACAATCTGTTTGACATTTCAATAATTTTTCACTTAAAAAAATCATTTTTATAAAGCGCAGTGGCTTTTAGAATTCAGTGTTTCAAGTTTAGAAAGAAGTCGAACGATCCCGGACAGGAACTAAGTATTCAGTAATATTTGTAATGATATTATTGTATTTTTCTTACGGCAACATTATTATCGAATAAAAGTGTGCTTGTTGTTAATCTTTATCTCGTCGTGTGTAGATTTTATAACCATTTTCTGCGTTAAATGTTTTTTTTGCTTATTTTTAAACCACGATTCGAAAGAAACATACACTCGCGAAATTTCTATGGGAACATGGTTAAAGACATTCGATATTCTAGTACCTTCTGTCTTTTTCGTTTTCGTACAAGACCTGTGAGAAGGAAGATTTTTGTTAACGCATTTTAGATACGTAGATACGAGCTATCCCTTCGACTCCTGTAAGAAGAAAATCAACCAAAATATAATACGATAAAATAATATGAAAGAAAGATAAAAATAATATGAAAGTAACAACAGTTATGTCGGATGTAGTCCGGGGTGAGCGTTGGGCCCGAGCTCACTGGCACTTGATGCTTGTAGGCTGCGGTCATCACCGTGTTGTCGGAGGCCATTAGCCGCATCCTGACTCTTGTGACCCGATGTTTCGTCAGGCCGGTGAAGCCATTCATTCGTTGTTCCGTAATCATTGCCGATGCGCTGTTGTATCGCCTGCATCCCAATATAATTCTGAAAGTATTATTATATTGAATTCGAAATTATTCCATCTAACTATTTTGGTAAATTCTCACAGGCATATATGTTTGTACAGAATGCATTGAACAAGGTGTGTTATGTATGTATGTCAGTCATGATAATGCTATATATATTTTTTAAAGTCTTAATATCTCAAATTAAACGAAGATAATATTATGAACATTTCTTAAATTGAAGTATGATATCGATAAAAATGACGGAGGACAATTAGGTGGCATTAGCACAATTAGTTAGAGCGCAGATTCCGAGAGGTCCTGGGTTCGAACCTCAGATGCGACCTTTACCTTTTTATTTTCTGTGCCTCTTCAGTGTCATATTTCATTTAAGATTTGTTAATATTATCATCAATGATAAAAAAATCTTACAATGAGGTTTCAAAGCTTCAATAAGTAATTCCAATAAAAATTGTATAACATATTAACCTTTTGAAAGCACATCTCTAGTAGACTAAATAACTTATTTGAGCTTTTGGTAGGACCAGAATATATATTGCAGATCATTTTATACCTAAATGCCCAGTTTTAACTTCGTAGAAAGGGCTATGCTATAGAGAATTATCGCTTTACTAGAAGGAATCGCTTCCGCATTCATTCTATGCGTATACTCTCCATGTTGTAAGAATTAAAAAATATATATATTCCTATATTTGCTCGCCCTGTATGATGTGCTCTGAGGGTGGGTAGGGTGCTCACGAGGCATCAGGGTGGTACAATTGTTGGGAAAGGGGGTTCACAATATCGATTTCATCGCCAAGTGGGCACCCGAAAAGTATTATTAGTGGGAGGTGGAGCCGGGTCCCGAGGGGTTTGAGGGTGGGAGCGGAAGGGAGTCGGGTGAAAAATTACAAGTGCCGCGAGACAAGGCGTACGGAAAATCATTCCCGCTTTTCAGGGAAATGTACGACACCGTAGCATGACGCTGTACACTGTACATTGTGCAGTAAGACGGATACGTGGGGGAGGATTAAGTTATTATTTGCAAACTTAATTTTTCAAGATATTACATCTGTGCCCGGAGTTTATTACACTATTTTACCACGATGTTATTAGAAATAATACATATATTTAAAAAAACGTGAAGTAACCTACATTCGTCAAATGTAGGTTACTTCAATATCGTTTTAGAAAACAACATACTGAAATATCGAAACCTTCCTATATAATATATGAATGTACGTAGTTTATTTTCAGATATCGTTGTGAAGCTGTTCAGATGGAAAATGGGAAAAAAAGGTAAGATTATTTATTCATGTATTAATGGACTAACGTTCAATTTAGAACATAAGTAACATGAAAATAGAAGAATAATTTAAATTATAAGTACAGAATGGTATATGAATTAAGCCAAACAAAAACAAAATAACCTTAATATTGTAGAAGTGACAAGTCAAGTTAAGACCTGGTTAAGAGTCCACAATTATAATATTTACTTTTTTTGATTAAAATTAACAGATAAAAATAATGAAATTTTACACTAAAAACATAAGGGTTTGAGTTGAGTTGAATGTTCTACACATTCTGGACAATGGTGAATAGTATTCATGATCAATTGAGCGTTGATTGAGGAAGAGTATTTCTGTGTCTACGGGAGGGGATATTGAAAGAGTTTTGATAATGATTATAATATTCTCAAAACACCGGACATTTAAAAAGACACCAATTTTTTTGTAAAGCGTTGATAAGGGAGACGACACTAATTTATTAATAAATATTATTTCAACCCTCACAAAATGAAATGATGAAATCAAATGTAAATATTTTCAGTTAGGACCGGGAGATTTAAATAAAAGAAAAATACTCTTAGATTCATGAAAATAAATAAAAAAACTATTTTCAAATGTGGAAATAAAAGAAAAGGTTCTTAGTTTGGGTTTTTTCTTGATTAAAAAACAAAATTAAGAACATAACAATCTATATTTAAATAACACGCAGTTGGCACTTCCGACAAATGTCATATCGTACTAACAACATTGAAGATGGCGTCAATTCTCCTTCTATATTTACGCGTTTTTATATAAAGAAAGTAAAAAAATTAATTGCATTATTTTGTATTTTCGCATATGGAAATATTCTTTATTTATTATTAAGTGTTTTTCTTTTTTAAAGAGTCCCAACTGGAAATATTTACCAAATCAAAATAAAATATTTCTAATTTAAAAATAAACTCATTTCTGTTAGGATACTTTCTGTGAGCATTTAAATTTTAAAGAAATTGGGAAGAAATTAAATTCATACAAATAATACATTAGTCTCGCAATGTTTAATCTTTACCTCAACAACGTTTTAAATCATCACGTACAAATATACAGATAAATCATTTATATAGTTTCTTGCTTGTGTAGTGGTGGACTGTATGGTAAGACTACTGAATGGTAAGATTCGAACCACTATCGTTGTGTAGGAATACTTTCAAACGTGCGATCTTTAAAATGATTAGCCCGAACCTAACTGGTTTAAGGAAACTGTCTTTACTCCTAATGTACCTAATTAAAACAATGTTTTGTTATTTTTGAAGTTAAATTTGATTTGTATATAATTTTTCGTCAGTAATAATGAAATTAGCATAAATATATACTGAACTGGATCACACACATAAAACGATATATTATAGAGAACTTAATTTAGAACAATTTTTAAACTAAAGATTTTATTAACTGATTTTAATATATTTTAAGAAATAACCAGTGCTTTTTTGCTTAGATAGAATTTACAAAAGGGTCAACTATCAAACCAAACTATCAAACTGCCCTCGCTTTTTTATGTTTATGACCAGTACAATAATGTCGTTTTGAGATAACGATTTGTGAAAAAGAAAATTTTCCGCATATGGTATGGAGTAAGATAAACCCAGAAGAGACCCCGCAGACTCCATTAAATCCACAAAAAAATCGCCCTTTGGTGTGGTTTACACGTTGGTGATATCATTGGACCTTAGCTCTTAAAAAAATCAAATCGTAGGTCGCGTTACGGTCAGTGGAGAGCGTTATCGGAGCACGATTTATATATTTGATTTGAAAATATGGATGACATTGATCCGGACGAGATGTGGTTTTATCAAGATGGCTCTACGTGCCATGCGGTAGGCGCAACCATCGACTTTAGTAAATGAAAATTTGACGCTAAGTTGATTTCGAGAAATGGATCGGTCTTTTTTAGTATACTTTGTATCCTGATGAGGAATGCTTCGCTTTCTAAACATGTTGATATTTATATATTAAAACAGTGGTGTTAATAAAATACTTTCTATTAAATTATTGATAATGACGCCACAAAATAACTACACTATATTGAGAAAAAAAAAGTTTGTCTTTTTTGTTATTGTTCACTATTTAAAGAAGATCGGGTTTAAAAAACACCAATTACAAAACTTTGTCAACATTATTGAAATAAAAATAGTCAATGAAATGGTAAATCAAAGAAATATATGCAAGTATTGCATACAAAATAATAGAAATGTATTTTCATCAGATATAATAGCTTTTTTTTTCTGCAATTTTGAATTACACACGAATATCGTAAGAGTTGCATCTATTGTAATATTCCCTAGTTCATTCACTCATTGTATCAGATGGCAGTTAGGGTACGTTCGCACTTAATCATCTTAAATGCTTTCAATTTAAACTTTAAGCAGGTACCAGCTCGGTTTTCAATCCTGAAGTTTAGGGGTGCCGATTCACCTTCGAACTCCGAGGGGTGTTGCGCGGAACAAAGGGGGAGGGGGGGGGGATGAAATGGAGAAGGGGAGATGGAGTGATATTATGGAGTGCAAGCCTTACATTAAAAATGAGATATTCCGAAATAACCTAACACAAATCTACTCAAAAATGTCGTAAAAATAGTTTTTTCCACTTACGCAATTATCAAATTCACAAGTAATATATTAATGTAACGTTTTACATGAAAATTTCATCAAATAAATTTGCAAAAGGCTGTGGGCAATAATAGTGAGTAGATTATACAATAGAAATGTAAGTAAATCAATATTTTTTACTTGTCACTCACAGAATCAACTTTACTGCATGGAATAACCACATGGGAACATTCTTTCAAAACTTATTTAAAATACGTACAGTCGGTCCAAAATTCAGAATTAGTATCAGAATTTATCTCTCTTGCAGGTGAAGGACATATTATGATATAAAATATTGATTCAGCATATATTGACTCTGAATATAAGAGCAAAGTGGAAGAGGAGCACAACACTAGGTTCACAAAGAATGAAGGGATGCTGTTACCAAAAATAAAATAATATATACGGACAGCGAGCCCTGGAGTATTACGTGCCTAAAATATGTAATATGTTACCAAGCAAAATAAAAAAAATCAGTTCAATACTCACTCAACAAAATATGGACTAAAATATTAAGAATGTATGGCTTAAACACAGTACAATAAATTATCGAACGATATTAAAGTACAAGCCAATGTGAAAGGTCTCAAAGTAAGATGCTTAAACTCTATTCTTTGAAAGAATACCTTAAGGATTAATCCTGTGATGTGTCTCTGTAATAAGTCTAATTATATAATGTACCAGTGATGTGTGTTTTCATAATAAGTGTCTCTGTACACTTATATTATATTGTACCAGTGATACGTCTTTATTACAAATTCAAATTATGTGTTGTAAATGTTGTTAATGTACTGTGAATGTTAATTATTTATGTAAAATATTAATTAAGTTTGTTTCTAAAAACTGTACTGCAGGTTCTGCATGTGATCCCACAGTGAGTTTCTTAACTTTTGGGAATACAATGCATAATGTATTGTATACTTAAATAAAAAAATTAAAATTATTTATGCTGGAAAAATGGCTCCTATGTAGAAATACCTTAAATAAGGCGCTTATATCAATTTGTAGTTTGTATTCTGTATAACAATTATTTTATTTATTTAACGCCCATTGGGCTTTTACATAGTAGTATATCTTATCGTTTGAACATAGGAATGAAGAAAAAAAATACACTGATAAGGGCGGTATATAAAAGATAACAGTCAATTATGTATATTACGCACCCAAATGAGTTCTCATTAAATTTATGAAAAAAATGATGGAATAATATACATGTCAATTGATCACCTTGGTAGGAATAAATGATTTAAATGGTTCTAAAACATATACGAGTTTACTAGAAGCGTGCATTGCTCCTTGACCAAGGGTAAGCTTTTTAAGTGATGATGATTATTATTCACCTCACCATAATGTAAGGAAGATAAGGAGCACAAGACTAAAAATTAGAAATTTGCAAAGCAGGAACAATTTCTTATGGTAGAACGATCACGAAATAAGAAATTTCTTGAAAATGTAATTTTTTTTCAGAAATCTTGGAAAACAAGAGTAGGTACAAGGGCTGCACGATACTGTTCTTGTAGTATTATAATATATTAATCATTATTTTTATAAACAATAATTATTAGCCTGAAACACTCATCCAAATTGAAAAAAACCTCCCGAGAAAAGATAAATGTCGCTTTATCTTTGCTCGGAAGGTTTTTTTCAATTTGGATGAGTGTTTCAGGGTAATAATTATTGTTTATAAAAATAATTTTACCCTTTGCGCTATGCACAAAAATCTTGTCTTAAAAACTTTAGTTTATCAATTAATAATATATATTAATCTCTTTATGTATGTCGATAATAATAATATGTGCATTTGTAATGAATGGAATCATTCAATTGTTATTGAAAATCCTGTTGAAAAAAAAAATGAATATCTTTAAAAATTAAGTTAAAACATGGCTGAGAGAACTGAGGGATTATGAACTTGCAAACTATATAAAGACAAATGGATATTCAGTAAAAAAAAGTGTAAGCCGTCTCAGAACAGGAAACCCTAGTGAGGACTGTGAATACTGTGACCTTATACTAGAGTTATAATAATATGCATTATACTTACATACTCTCTATATAATATAGTTTATACTTGTAATTTATTACTAAAATCACATACATGTATAACCTTTACATAGAAACTAATTTATTTATTTTTAAATTGTAGTTTAACGGGATAATGTCTTTGAAGAACAATAGAAAAAATTAAATCATGAACTCTACCATCGATTGTGGTGTGTAATGGAGGCGATAGTAAATAGGGAAAAGAAAGGTGAAGGGAATAAGAAAAATCGGAAATTACCTACTTGAATATGCAGATCTAGGTTTCTTTCCCCATTACACAGTATTTAAGGCCTTTGACCGATGTATATTGTTATTTTATTAAAAAAATTATATTATTTACTAAAATTTATTTGCACATGCTTGATTTTGAACCCTTGACTACTGATTCCAGGTCCAAGGAGCTTATCGCACCTCTACGCCAGATAGAATCGCACATAAAATTGCAGGCCTAAGTGCAAAGACATATTTTGATCGTTAATTCCCGGTTACGCTTTTTGTCATGAATATCAATTAACCGAGAAGTTTTATCGAGAAGGAATCACCTCAATATTTTTAACCGCACGAAATTCCGATATCATCTTTCCATAAGATCTCATGTACAATCGCATTACTTTCCAGCTTTAGTGCTATACGTTCCCCGCTGGGCCGCCTCAGATTCACTCTTAAATTCATTGTTAGTATTATTTTTACTCATCTGAATTACTTGTTTCGCCAATCTCTACTTTGGAAATATCGCATCAAAGCATCGAAGGAATCGTACGTATCGCCGTAAATACACTTTAAAATCTCAAAAGGATCGAGAACGTTAATGATTTAAATTTGATTTTTATTCGAGATATGACAATATTACCTGCGGACTTTATCGGAAACCCCCACAACGTTTGAAATATCAGTGCATGAACGTAAAGTTTAATTAATTAATATGCGATTTGGGAGTTTAATGAATTGGTGAACATGCTTCGGCGTACTTAAAACTTATTTAGAGTTTTCAACGGGCATTTAATATGAACAACCGACTGTAAGGCAGTTATTGTGTTGAGTCACAATGCGGATGAAAACAGTGCCGGATCTTTTAGAGGTGCCGATAGAATATACAACCAGGGGCCCGATACTTCGATAAGCCTCAAGGTTAAATACAGTTTGCTTAACTGCGGTTCTGATTACATGTGACATTTAAAAAATATTTTTAAAAGAGTTTGTAGTTTATTTATCACAGTATTATTAAAAATTATAGGTGCATCACACATACTGAACAGGTGTACTTTATTATTAATACTTCACGCTTGTAGTTTATTATAATTTTTAGAATTTAATTCGTTTTTATCTGGCATTTTGCGCTTTTAGCACACGTATTTCACAAACATCGAAAATCATTAATTCAGTTTGTTTAATAGGTTTATTATGCGATAAACGACTCACCAATAATGTTTAAAGTTAATACATATGATAATATTGAGTGTTTCTTTTGTTGAAACTAGGAAAATATTGATATTTTTAATTAATGACATTCACTGAATGCTGTCATCCAAGAGAATTGGAAATGAAGTTTTTTTTAAAAATTATTTATTAGCGACTACATAAATAAACACGTGAAATATAAAATAAGGTGCAAGTATAAATTTTTTTACAGAATAAAGTTGAAGATACATATATAAGTTATTATTTTTTTTGTTGTATTAAAATGGCACATTTATTAGTTATTATGTTTTGTCGTAATAAAATATTACATATATTAGTTAATATTTTTTTTTGTATTAAAATGGTACATATAAGGCGATACACGACATGGCACCACCCTACTTGGCAATCATCTCTTCGATCAGCGTCTTCAACGGCCATAGGAAGACTCTCAGTACCTAAACGCAATCCCAATACCAATTTCGGAGACCGAGCTTTTGCGGTGGCAGGCCCAACAGCCTGGAACAAACTCCCTTCATATTTGCGAAAAATCGACAGCTCTACTGAATTCAGAGCAAAACTAAAGACTCATCTTTTTAAATTATCGTTTCCAGAATAACGACCCCATTGGTCTAACGGTGTTTTCGAGTACTCAGTCCAAGAGAATTACTTATATTCCTATTTACCTTCTACCGCCCAGACTACCTTCTTTAATTTCAATAAAAATGATTAAACTTTTGTGCGTTTTACCACTGACAGCACGATTAATAATCATACAGGTATTTATATTATTATAAATTGTATTATATTTTATATACTGAAAACCCCAAAACTTTTGGATTTTCGAAATGTAAGCTTAACCGGAAAGCTGAATCTAAAAAAAATGTCATTAGCTCTGTTTAGTGATAAGTCGTGATTACCTAGGTACTTCCCAACCTTCCTATTCACCTTCTCCTTTTCCACTTACTTCTGCCTCGCAGTCGTATTTCCACTGTATTCCGGCAGTTGGAGCTTTTGTTGATTTAAAAAATAATTATATCTGAGCATCCCTAAATTTCTTTTTTCATTTATTTTTAAATTTCAGTTTCGGATGGTTATATTGTAACTGTCAATTGTTTTGAGTATTAAAATCATAGTTTTAGCTTCGAAATGCGTTTTAATTTGAGGTTATGGAGGGAACTTCAACAGCATCGGATCCTAAACGTTGTAGTTCCGGCCCTGCATGAACCATCTGATTGTAATGATGGTTCAAGCTATGCGGGTATCGTGTAATGTACGAAATAATCGTAAGACGCATAAACCCAGTGGTTTTATGGGAGCTAATCAATGAGCCCCGCTCCGTTGTTCCGATTCAGTATTGTGTGGGGAATCCGAACCCAATAATATGACCCTCCGGAACCCACGATTGCATATTTTTTTGATCTGCTATAATAAACGAAAATACGCGTGATGACATTCACAACCTGTTAACCATTAACGTCGTATAACGAACGAGAAATGAAGTCGTTAATATTTATGTTGAAGCGTTCGGATAAACACGTGTTATATGAATAACATCCATTCTAATTTTAAGGGGAATTTACTGCTAGAGTCGATGCACTCGATTGTAAATTAGAACCAAATGGGCAATTAAATTTAATACCACGCGACCTGAACCACGAGACAGCAAACAATGATTATATATTGCATTAGTTTAATACGCCGTAAAATCATTTTTTTATGCGATGACTATTATACAAGTGATTAAAATATAGGAACCACTGGAACTATGCCACACCATTTAAAAGAGGAAGAAGACAGGATAGAAGAATAATAATAATAATAATTGGACCATTTCTATAGCGCCGCTTTTGTGAGAAACCACCTCAGGGGCGCTGTACAAATATTACTTCCTATTCTTATATTACGTCTATTGATAAAACAGTGTCAATCAATATTTATTTTAAGAACACGTATTGATTGTCAATATAGAACTCCAGTGAAGAATATTATGCCTTAAAAAAAAAAGAATTAAACATAGAATTTAAAAATCGTTATTTGAAAGTGAATAAAACACCATTTCATCAAAACGAACCATTTTTTAATATTGTTATTTTTTATTTAACATAATTACAAATAAAAGATTCAACGGTACAGAATATCTCGAAAGTTAATTATAAAATTGTATACATTTATTTAACAAAAATTACCCAACTCAATAGAGAAAGATTTCTCGTATTTGAGTTGGGACACAGCGCCATAATAATAATGATAATAATAGTTGGATGACTTGTATAGCGCCGTTTTTGTGAAAAATCCCCTTAAGGGCGCTGTACAAATATTCCTTAACTAATTATGTACAGACAGATACAGAAAAACATACTTACCTGGCAGGTCGCTTCAGATGAACACAGTTTTAGAAAAATTTAATTATAGAGATGATAGTTTTACATGGTTATTTGTTTCTCCTTTTCTATTGGTGTTACATTTATTAGATGATTGGTGGCACAAGAAGAGTTGGTATTTATTGAATTATTGGTATTAATTTTTAGGACTGGAAAGTATTCATGAAATGAATTTTGGACTCGAAAATATCTATAAAATTACCTTAAAAAGCGTAAGAAGCTTTTAATAAATATTAACGTTTTTCAAATTTTTTATTTATTTTACATTTTGGTTGTTTACAGTGTTGCGGGCTGTGGACGCATTTGCGCACCGATGTGTGAATTTTTAATTATATTTTTATTTTTATTTTATTTATTTAATGACTTTAGGTAAGTACTAACCGGCCAGCCTAGCTAAGCAATTTACAGGTGAATTTCTTTAATTTATGGATACGATTGTCTGAAAAGATGTGTTTTAAGTTTAGTTCTGAATTCTGTTGAGTCTTTGGTAATTCTTAATGCCATGTAGTGACAGTAATGATAACGTAGGTATAGATATAATATACATCTAGAATATATATGCATTATTTGCTTGTTATACATGAGAGTTATTATATTATATATAAAATAGGAAAAAAAAGATTTTTAAATGTAGTAGAGATAACTCGTTCGTAATACAGTTAATGTGTGAGAGTTGGTACCAGAATAATAAATTTCGGTCTACATTCGTCAATGTATATGATTTTATTTAACTGTACAATCTCAATAATAATAATAATTGGATGATTTGTATAGCGCCATTTTTGTGAAAAATCACCTCAAGGGCGCTGTAGTTACAAGGGTTATGGTAATGTGCCTGTCTCAATAGGAGAACCTGTATTGAGAGCTGGTAAAAATTTACAAAGCAGAAAAAAACTTTTTTTTTTTAAATTTAAAGTAAATCAAATTATATGAAATTATTATTAAGTTCTTCAAGTTAAAAAAAAAATTAAATGTCATTTCAATGTGTTCTAACCACGGTTTTAAAAAGGCCTTGAACGCCGAAAGAGCTGTAACAATAATTAAAAATTAAAACACTTCCAAAACTCAATAAAAATATGCCTTTAAATTTAAACAATAATGAAGTTCCACGAATCAAACAAAAACAATTAATAAAAACCAAGACAACCATTGATTCCAAATTTTCAATAGAGGATTATTAGAATGTAAAAAAAATCTATAAAAAACTTGTGATTAGTCTTACAGTGAAAGTTTTATAAATATTGAAATATTTTACGCAGATTTTTCCATGGGTTAAGTTTTACTGCAGACATAAAAATACATAAAAAATAAATAGAATTATTAATTTATATGTAGATAGTGCATGTAATAAATCGACTTTTTATTAACATCGTAAAATATTTAGAATGGGTGTATTAGGGTCGCATGTTTGTAGGGAGGATTACTAACCGCCCTTACAATAGGCTGCGGCAAAGAGCAAACCCAACATACAAACAGCTTCACGTCAAAGAGCATTGTCAAGCCCATTCACATATTTATCAACTACAAACTTCTCTACCGTTAATAGTTCACATTGTTTGAGATCGTGCCAGGGGAGCGTGTATTGTGCGGAGGCATTCGAATTGATGTTAAATTGTAATAAAAAATCGAAGATTGTCAGTTGATGCTTAATACTAGTGCACTTGAGGTGATTTTTAGCGAAATATAAGTAATTAAATTACTATTAAATAGATTTGCATAATTATAAAAAATAATCAAATCATTGCTACATATCCTCAGTACCGTCCTGAGAAGACCGCCACTCAGAAACGAAATGTTTGACATCCCTTTAGCTGTGATTGGTGACTAGAACAGAATAGTCAGAAATTTCCCAACCCTCCTCTCCCCCTCCTCACTCCAGCCTTACTACAACATACTATAATTAGAGTTGCCATAGAATCATTGGCTCCGGACAGTTGGGAGCAGTTATAGTGAGCAGAGACCCTAGGGTATTTACGTAAAAAAGTATTTTTCTAATTGTCGTTAGAAAGTTATTTAAATTGTTTAAATATTTAAAATCAACGTAGTATATTTTCATATGTACCATTGTTTCCGCGCTTGTGGGGCAATTACAGCATGATTGTTTGTTAAAACTACACAAAATATCAATAAAGTGTAAACTACACTAAAGATCAATAAAGTTTAAACTACACAAAAGATCAAGAAAGTTTAAACTACATAAAAGATAAATAAAGTTTAAACTACACAAAAGATCAATAAAGCTTAAACTACATAAATGATCAATAAAGATTAAACTACACTAAAGATTAATAAAGTTTAAACTACACAAAAGATCAATAAAGTTTAAACTACACAAAAGACCAAGAAAGTTTAAACTACAAAAAAGATTAATAAAGTTTAAACTACAAAAAAGATCATTAAAGTTTAAACTACATAAAATATTATTAAAGTTTAAACTACACAAAAGTACAATAAAGTTAAAACTACATAAATGATCAAAAAATTTAAACTGCACAAAAGATCAATAAAGTTTAAACTACATAATGATCAATAAAGTTTAAACTACACAAAAGATCAATAAAGTTAAACTACATAAATGATCAATAAAGTTTAAACTACACAAAAGATCAATAATGTTTAAACTACACGAAAGATCAATAAGGTTTAAACTACACTAAAGATAAATAAAGTATAAATTACACAAAAGATCAATAAAGTTTAAACTACACAAAAGATCAAGAAAGTTTAAACTACATAAAAGATTAATAAAGTTTAAACTACACAAAAGATCAATAAAGTGTAAACTACACAAAAGATCAAGAAAGTTTAAACTACATAAAAGATTAATAAAGTTTAAACTACACAAAAAATCAATAAAGTTTAAACTACATAAATGATCAATAAAGTTTAAACTACACAAAAACTCAATAAAGTTTAAACTACAAAAAGTATTACGATCGCTATAAACTGTCAAGTAGTGTTGATTAATTTAAAGGTTCTAATAAAATATTTCATACGAGTTTTCATAATATTATGTACAATTATTCCATTTCATATTCCGTGTATACACCCACCTTCAAACTATTCATTTCAATATTTAAAAGCATTAAGTTTAAGGTGTTTTTTTCTAAAATATTTTAATTAATAATTTAATGACACGTGATACCAGTAATCGAGTATCACGTGTCGTTTAACCTTAAGAAAATTAACGGCACAATACGAGGCCAGTGATGTTTCCGTAGATTAATTAAAATATTATGTGATTTTAAACAATATAGGTATGAATACTTAACCTCACAGAAATACTTTATGGAAGCTGTCGGTACTACTACTACCTACTATTGCTTTCACCCGTACCAACTGAAGCCACCGCGTTGAAAGACTCGTACGTCCGACAGTCCCTTCCTTCAATTCAATCCTTTTGGTCGGTCCCTTCTCTCACCATTTTATCACACGCCAACCACGTTTAACGGTTGTAGGTACACTAAAGTGTTGGAATAGAGCGATGGATATTCGACCTCCAACTAAGTGGGTCCAATGTTATCGCTTCGTTTCTCGTTTATACATGGATAATCGATAATAACACCTCGGATTTAAACATTTATAACGATAACAGGATGTTTTTAAAAAATTTCAAATTTGACCAGATATTTTGTCCGTTATATCCGAAGTCCGACATATCGAGGTTTTACTGTACTTCGACAATAAAGAAAGGTTGAACTATCCTACATATGTTTTTTAAAAAAAAATTATACGAATACCGCACAAGAGTTTCAACAGCTCCCAAACGTCTGGAGCCAGTGAGACTATGGCATCACCAATTGGGGAATGTTGTGAGGCTGAAGGTATTGAGAGGAAGAGGAAGGTGGGGAAATACCCGACTATTCAGATTTGGTCACCCAACACGGCTAAAAGCCATTTCAAGCAACGTTTCAATTCTGAATGGTGGTCTTCATCAGGGCGATACTGAAAGTATCCTCCACTGTGGAACGTGCACAAATACATTATGAATGATTTTTAAATTAATTAATTGTGAAACAACACAAATTAATTAAATAAAATTTATTTGCGCACGCCGGGATTTGAACCCGCGACCTTCAGATTCGTAGTCAAGAGCCTTACCCCTCGACCACGGAGGCCGTCGAATGTGTCTTTGTTGACATGGCTTAAAAGGTATGTTTATTATTACGATTTAAACTACATATCCGAATGTAAATGACTATTTTTTATTTTATTTAAATAACGTAAAATACAACGTTTAAAATAAACTGTGGCATTTGGTCAAATGTTAATAGGTAGAGAGTATTATAGTCGCGGGCAATATTAGAAAATATTTGGATGAGTTCGAAGACGATAAAAGAATGCGCACATTCTGACTTTAAATTTTTCTAATCCCGGGTATGTATGACTCGCTACATCATAAAAATTTTCTTGTTTGTTTTAATATTTTATAGCCAAATAACTTAGGGACAAATATGCCATAAATTAACTCTAAAAAACGGTCTCATTAATGAGCGTAACCCAAAATATTATTTTTTAAACTCGTAAAAAAAACTGAATGTCTTCTTCAATATTTTTATAGCGAATCATAAATTTTAGAAACAGTTGCCTACATTTGTTTTACGAGCAAAGTGTAGATTCCTGATAGGTACAAGGAACATACTTCACAAAAGCCGGGGCACGCTTCTGTGAGGAACAAATAATTCTGTTTCTTACATTTTTCCAAAGTAATAAAAGAAAAAGCACATAAAATCTTATTCACGAGAACATGCTTTTCTGTTAAGATATTGAAGATAATATTGTAAATTAAAAAAGAATTTTTTAATATCCTTTGTGTTAACTTTACTAACGTACTGCGTTTAAATTTGATGTGACATTTTTGGCATATTTTACTCAATGAATTTTATGTCCCGAGGGTTGGATTCTTTAAAAATGGTTAAGTAAGTACTTGCGACTGTCTATTTACACATTGTGTAGGGTTGAAGTTATGATGATCAATTAATTTACCAGTTAACCAGCTTCTTCGCTAACTTCAAAGTGATAATAATATTTTTTTAATGTGATAAAGTGTAGCAATTACGTGGATAAATTATTTACAAAAATTAAATTTATTTATAAAGAATATGTGTACTTCATTCAAAATAGAAGATGGAGTTAGGAGTCAGAGAGCACAATAAAATGTACAGTCATATGCAGCTTGAATATGCATTTCAATATGTTTATTAACGATTTAGTTTTTTTGTGATTGATGATTGCAAAGTTCTTCCCGAATACAATTGCAATCGGAATAGAGTCTCGGATATACCTATCCGATTTTTATTTATATGAGACATCTATTGACTTATTTTACAAGTCTGGAAAGAAATATTCAATTTTATATAACTTATTGAAGTTTATAAACCTCATTGTAATATTTAATCATTGAATACGATAATATTAACACATCCCAAATGAAACATGAATCCGAAAAAAACAACAGAAAAATTAAAAGTTTTCAGTCCCATCTGGGGCTCGAACCCAGGACCTCTGTCTATCCGGGACAACGACTTTGCCAACTAAGCTAATGAGACCAGTTCAATTTACGCCATCTACACCGATATCATTCTTCAAGTTCTCTATTAACAAGTCTTGAACTGGAAAGAGGAAGTGTCTGACTGTACAGATCTGGTCACTAAATACGATTGAAGCCATTTCATGTAACATAGTTTCGAATGTTAATTTTATTGCACATTTTCAAACAAGAGAGTTTTTCTGGCAGTCGCAACTTTAAGCAACGGTCGGCGTTTTATTTTATTGACGTATTCCCCAAATATTTCAATTTACGAGGCAATCTTCGGCAGTAATCGGAGCCATCTGCCGCGGGCTGCCGGCATATTGCATATCATAATGTAATGATATTTCCTCCCATACTACCCGTCCGCGTCGCCTTATAACGGAACACTAGAATGTGGTACCTAACCCTCGCGAAGCTGTTTTGGTAAAACCTTAACTTTGGAAATATTACGATATTTTTTATTAAACCACATAGGCCGTAACTAATGCAGTAACTATGACGCCATTTCTCGATAAGGGTAGACAGAGAGGATAGCTCTTTCTAGACACTCCTTGCTTCATTCTCATTAATGTATCGTCACTTATATATTTTTCTGTTTATTGACATGACCCGATTCAAGAATTTGATACACTTGATCGGGCCATGTCTTCCTCGGGCGCCCCTGAACTTTTCTACCATTAACTTCCACGTTACACCACTTTCTTCGTTCATCCGCTCTAGTTGCCCAAACCATCTAAGCGTTTCTGTCTTAATTGTAACCATTACGCTTACACCAGCCTTGCATTCTTTCCGGATCTCCTCGTGTTTACCATTCAAAGTTTCACCAGACATATCCCCCAGAGATCTCATTTCTACAGCATTCAGTTTACTTTCATATGCTTTGAGCAAGGTTCTTTTCAAGGTTCAGTGTACTGAATTATGAATATCATTGTTGTATAACCATAATGTACGAGTACAATACATTTGAGTGCGGAGTATCGCTCCGGTGAAAGATCACCATTCGGAGATGCGGCGGGGCTTGAAATGGCATTAGCCATGTTCGATGACCAGGTCTGAATGTCTAGATACTTCCCCACCTTCGTCTTCCTCATCCACCGCCATTCTTCTCCATCCAAGGAACCAAACGCACACCAGATACTAAGTTTGGTGAGCCTAAAGCCTGGTTTAAACTTCCACAAGATTTTAACTTAATAACAGCTGAACATAAAGCTCGTCTTTTCCGGCAATCATATTCATAAATAGGAGAATTTCACACTCATAATGCATAGCTAGAGCCTATCCGGTTATTATTTACATAAAGTCACTTATAGAATATATGAAATAGTCCGTAAGTGTTGATCTACTCCAATACAAAAAGGCAGAAATTTTTCACATTCGGCGACATAGCAAATAACTAAATATGTAATTATTTGTTTTTGGTTATTGATGATTTCGTAATTAAATTCAAGTAGAACTAAGCTTTTAAATGCAATTAAATTTAAAATATTCAAAAAAAAATCCTCAATCTTAATATTGAACAATTATGATATAAATATTTAAAATTAAATTAAATTAAATACCAACTTTTCTTTTGTCACTAATCTTCTAATAGATGTAAGCAATCAATTTCGTAAAAAGGAATAAAATATCAGCTTCAAAATGCAAAATGCTTCTACTTGCAAAATTGTATCTTCTCCAAGTTTAAACTTTTCAATAAAACTGTGTTTATCTGAAGTTACCTGCAAGATAAGTGTGTTTCTGTATCTGTTTTTACGTAATTAGATAGGAACTAGTATTTTAACAGCGCCCCTGAGGTGTTTTAAAAAATAATTGAGGCTATACAAATTATATACACAATATTATTATTATCCGCTCCCTTCAGCCTCATAACATATCCCAATTGGGGAGGCCATAGTCTCCCTGGCTCTGGGCAGTTGAGACTTTTGTGAGATATTTACAATTTAAAAAGATAAAAATAACAACACTCTTTATCTACATAGCAGCGCTCCATATATATAACTTTATAAACTTTCACATACCATCAAGACCAACCCGACAAACCGATTTTTTTATTTGCCCGCATGCAGGACCAATCTCAGAATAAACTCTCCAATTCCTCGTATTTGTGCGCAATATAACGCACAATTTCACAATACCGAAATTCTTCACAATACCCTTTCAAAATATCGAACCGCAGTAATACGTACGACCACAAATTTTGATGCACGCCTATCAAATGTATCGAGAGCATCTCGTGTCCCGATCCTATCTTCCTCTTCCTCTCCTCCCTTTCACCTTATTTTGTGTTTTGTAATTAAACATATTTACTTAACCACATTTAGCATAAGAAACTTTGTTGGCTTACCTATTTTAAAACTTCCTTTTATATAAATCTGTATTAAAAGCTTTGTTCCTTACAAATAAATAAATAAATAATCATATTTTGCCTTGTTCGTTATATAAATAATAAATGAACAAATCTCAAATGAAAAAAAGGAACAGAAAAGACAATATATATTTTTTTAAATATGTCGATTGTTAACTTTTTTTATTTTCTGTGTCTATTCTATTTCATATATTCATTTGAGATTTGCTAATATCATCTTCAACGAGGTTCATAAGCAATAAGTTATTCCAATAACTCGAATATTGTAAAAAATAAAATATCGACCGTTTTTTTTTTTAATCAAATTACGTACACAAGAACGCACGCGGTTCATAACACATTACGTATTGAAAACACAAGAAAAAATGTTGACGGTTATTAAAATTTGATCAATAATTCATACCAATTAATTAAAGCCCGCGAGCTTTCATAAAATTAAAAGGATTCCTTTATTATTTATTTCTCGCAATTTTGCATGCCGAACGGTTAAGCCGGGTCGTCGATAATATATTGGACAACGATTACACAACATTCTTCAACCAGAATTAATTCCATATCGCCAATACATTGAGGAAAATGATTAAAAATTCTTTAACGAATACAAGCCGCGTTTCATAATTTAATATAATGAGATCCGTCATACATAATATTTAATGAAATATTTTCGAATTCTTTGGTTTTTCGACGTTGCTTTACTGAGCATGGGAACAACATTGGATGACTGTTTGTTTCCTAGATTTCTTATTTTCTTTTAATTAATAAATATTTAATAAAAATACCAGCCGTAACTGTTTTTTTTAATGTAAATTTACTTTCATTCTCAGGATTGTCTTATTTTACATTCTTTAAAGAAATCTTTTACCTTAAAGGTGAATAAATTAAAGTAAAATCACTTGGTTGAGTTTTTTTTTCAAAAAAGTTTAAAAAGGACATATTTATGGTTTAAATAGAGTAAAGGCAGCACAATTTTTCGAGAAGAGTTCCATTTGCTCCTGCACTTGTCCGTGGAATTATGGCATCCCTAATTATGTATGGGATGAATGAAATGGGGAAGTTAAGGAGATGGGAATGAGGAAGGGTGGGTAGAAGCCGGATTTTCAGATCTTGATTCAGATTCACCAAACACGGCTAAAGCCATTTCAAGAAACATTGAGTTTATGAAAGGTGGTCTATCACCAGGGCGATACTGAGAGTATTTACCACTCGGCAACTTGCCGCTTATGTACTTTACATTATTTGATATGAATCAATTATGAACTACCTACCGTAAATTATTAAATAAAATATATTTTCGCCCGACGGGATTTGAACCCTGGACCTCTGGATTCGTAGTTGAAGATCTTAACCTCTTGACCGCGGAGGTAGTTCTTTCCATAATATAATTTTAAAATTCAATTTTTTTGGGATAATTTATTGAAGCTAATGAACCTCATTGTAGTATTTAATTATTCAAGATAATATTAACAAATTTCAAATGAAACATGAAACAGAAAAGACACAGAAAATAAAAAAGGTAACGGTCGCATCTGGAACTCGAACTCAGAACCTCTAAGTCTATCCGGGACCAGCGCTCTATCAACTAAGCTAATGCCACCTTATTGCTTTTCGTCATTTTTATCGATATCGTATTTCAATTTAAGAATTATTAATGTCATCTTCAAAAAATATGTCCTGGGTTCGAGTTCCAGATGCGAGCGTTGGCTTTTTGTTTTCTGTTTCATGTTTCAATTATTAATTTTTAAATACTTTGACTTATTCTCTTATTCGCTTAAGTTCCTCGCGCTTCTCATCATAAATAGACAAACGAATGAAGCTGGTAATCTGTAAAGTGTCTGCCTGTGTCTATGGCCATGTCCAGCTAAAGGCATTATGCGTCCATCACTTCATCCGTTCTACGGCCCTTACTTCGCCGATAATACATCTGGAATTCCCCTCAGCCATCGCTCCTCTCCACTTGTCCAAATAACTCTACTAAACGGAGGGTAAACACTTTGTTGTATAACTTGTACGTACATGAATATAATACCTATCTCGACTACAATTGAATTTCGCCAGAACTTTATTGGGAAGTTTACCTGGTTGTGGAATGTTCGTCTGTTTTGGTAAGGATTGCGAATTTATAATACACAATAATCGACTGGAGATATGTTGGCATGTTCGCGTATTAATTTGAATTTCAATTTACATACTGGGATAGTATCTACCTGGAGTGAGTTTGCCCGTGGAGCCGAGCGCTACTGGGGTTTTTGGATATAAATGTTTAAAATTAAATCTGTTTTTTTTTATTTTTTATTTTTATCTCGTGGGCATTTACTTTGTAACATTTTGTTTTGAATAGTTTATATCAAATTCGTTACATAATTTTGAAAATTCGACACGTCTGTGTCATTTTAAAAATTAAGTAAGTTGAATTATTAAATTACGTAACAAATGTATATTGTGAAATAAATTCTTCATAATTAAAATTAAATAAGCGTCTCTAGTTTTTAATATTACCAGTATTTATAAACAAATACTAACGAAAATTCTCAATATGAGAATGGTATGAAGGAAGTGGTAGATACTCTCAGTATCGCCTTGGTGAACGGTCACTACTCAGTGTTGTTACTTTGTATACAATGGTTTTTTCCGTGTTGCCCAGGTATTTCAAAACCTTCTCCTTTCCCATCTCCCTTTCCTCCGCACCCCTCTCAGCCTCACAATATACCCCATATTTGGGTCTATTTTTCATAGTCTCAATAGAATGGTTGTAAACCATATATTATGTCTTACAGAGATTACAGACGTAGAATAAAGAAGAGTACATGAAAGAAATATGCTAAAAATATTCATAAACAGGTAGTAGCAATAACAAATAGTGTAAGTAAGTATATAACATGTATATATTTACCAAATATGGTAATCTGTATGAAACATGCAAGAAATGACATGCTGGTATTATACCGGTACATAACTAGAAAAGGTTGATAGGAAAATACAACAATCTAGAAATACACAGAAGTCATGGGTCAGCTTTATTTTTTTTGTGATATGCGTAAAAGAGAGCCGCTAAACTGTCTGTAAATAACGTTAAAAATGTCAACGGCCAATGCTGCATCGATAAGCAGTCTGCTGATTGGCACGTTCCGATAAAATAGAAATTCTCGCTTTCGGAGCATGAAAAAGTCCGCGAGATCTCCCACTAGTATTCTTGTTATGAACGTACAAGTTAACCTATTTCAACATATATATATATAGTATATATAGTTCCAGAGATTATTTAAAAAAAAAGTATACCTAAAAATATTTATCAGCGGGCTTCTTAGATTTAAAAATAAAGCGTTCTTGTGGAAGAACAAAGTTGGATGAAATGTATATTATTTCATATAAAGTTAACGCATATGGCATAGGTCCACTGGCTATGGGAAGTTGGGTATCTTATGCTCTATTCATATTAAAAATGTAAATAAACCATTGTTGTATTGTGGTGCTGTATTAAAACGCACTTGTAAATGAAATGTACATTTATTGACCATTCGGGTTGACACTGGTTTTACAAGTGACTGAGCAGAGATTATGTCCCATAGACAAACTTATAGAAGTAGTCCATAGAGTTATATTAGTATATAATACCAACAACCATATTGAATTATTAATTAAAAACAAATCTAATTCATCGAACCTATTCATTATTCACGCTATATAAATGCTTTGTCATTATTATTATTATATTAGAGTAAAGAACCCCGGACCAATGATTGTAAATAATATGAAAAATCGAACCGTGTTAAGGGCGAGAGGGACGTCGTAGAGGAATTATTTATTATTTCGAAATATTGATAGTATTATTACGCAATACGATGAACATAATGTTTTTAAATAGACACATATTTATTAAATATTTTATAAATTTACATAGGCGTAGCATTTATCAAAATCTTATCAGAAATATTACTTTTTCTGACCGTCCGTCCTATTGTATGTTTTACAAAATATTTAAAATATAAATAGAATTTTTAAACTGGAGAAAAATATTTTTAATTCTTTCTCATTACGTTTTTGCAAATAAACTTAACCAAATATTTATAATCCGCACTAAAAAAAAAAAACATTATAGTTACGTAGTGTTTATCAAATGATTAAACTAGACACTGTTCTTTTTTTTATTTATCTCATCAACACGCTGAAGAAAAACCTTCACAGCATTTTTTAAGTAAATTAGACTTTTTAAATGTTTTTGCAAAACATGCGTAGAACGGACAGAAATGTTTAATATTTCTGATTTTATTTTGATAAATGCTAAGCCCATGCAAATTAAAGAAAAAAAAACGTAATAAATATTTTTCTCTTCAAAAACACCATGTTTATCGTATTGCACAATAATATTATCATTATTTTGAATTTATAAATAATAACTCTCCGACGTCCCTCTCCCCGTTAAGTTAATTAATTTTACTAGAGGCGCATTTCTTATTGATTTTTCTTACCGGAACACTTGTAAATAAAAATATACACGGACTTCTTAAATACATAAATATGATAAATACGCAACACAGCGTGGTATTGACGTTGATATGTCGCAATATTAATTTCTATTGGTTATTAGCAACGGGTTTTCGGTAATAAACTACGGCTACATTGATACACGAATTCCTGGGCTAAATGTATGGGGAAACGCTTGAGTTTATACCGATGGCAATCGAATAGAAGATATTGCCCACTTTTCAAAAGGAAACATATCGCATTCACATGTAAAATCTCCAGCACTGCGATGTTTATGCTCCGAGAACCCAGGCTGTTACTTGTCTTGCTAAAGCAAGAAGCAACCTACAATATATTTAAACCTTGGATACATTATTATGGCGATTTATTTATAAGAAAACATGTTTGATTTCTAAAGGATAGCAGTTTGCGGATTTAAAATCCCATTTCTAATTGAAATACTACTAAGCAAAACAACTGGGATGATTTTATTGCTTAATAATTGTAATATTAAAAAAGCGTGAACAAGATTATTATTTCACAGAAGTAATTTAAATTTAATTAAGATATGAATATATATCTTAATTCCATTTACATAAATATTTATATCGTGTAAATATCTGTAATTTTTATACATTTTCTCTTTTTTATGAATCAATATCGTATGACTAGGTAGTTTTACAATTGTTGGTAAGAAATATTTGAAAAAAAGTTAAAAATGTGTATAACAGTTCGTTACGTCGCTTTGGTCATCGTTTTAGTGACAGAAGGACATATATGAAAAAAAATCTAATAAAATGATATTTCCGCTGATCTTTTATACATAAAAATGAATGTTTGTCTGCCTGCCTCTCCTCGATTTTATTTTAAAATTAGTCTACCGGTTTCGCACAGTTTTTTCTTATTAGTGCCGGGAAGGTTTAGAGAGTAGTTTAAATGAAATCCAATATGTAAAACTCTTGCTATAACTTTTTAAAATTAGTATGAAAAACATTGAACCGCCATGTTGTATTGAGGTTAGCCCATAGACATACCATTCTGATTAGCCACAGATTACATACTCAAAAGAAGATGGTTTGATCGGGTGGAATGTTTTCAAAATGGAAAACATAAATAGGTACCTACTTAAGAACTTTTTTATTTAGATATATTTCAAAAAAAAATGTTTGGAATGAAATAAAATTTTCGAATGAACGTTTCTTTGTTTCTTTTTTAGAAATATGTACTAATAGTCGGCACAAAGCGTTCCTGTCCCTGTCAAATCTATTTTGGCACCCAAATGACAGCGAGAATTCACAACATCGTAACTTTATAAAACAAAAAACATGATAATCTCGAGCAAGGCCGAGTAACATCAGATAGTTTTACTTTTTTTTCAGAGTTTATGGATTAAGAAAAAAAGTTATAAAAGAACAAAGGAAATGAGTTAATGGAACATTTACACACAATATATAATGACAAATGTTGTAAATTATTAATAAACAAAAATGAATAAACTTCATCAAATTGACATTTCAGAACAGCCGACATTGGAAAACACTTGCCAACAACCGTAACATTAGAACATGTCAAGGTTTACCTATTCCGTCGAGAAATCTTTGAGCATTCCCAGGGTAGCTCGTTAGAGTGTAACTTCTGAAAGATGTTGGATATAACCGGGCTTAAGCACGAATCCCACATATAAACGATAATCCGCCTGTAATAAATAAATATTTCATTATAAATTATTCCAATAGTGTGAGGAAGATGCGAAATCCAGTACTATTTATACTGGCTTTCAATACGACGCGCGACGTGTTACAGCTCGTAGTACCGACGTATGAAAGGTTGAAAATAATTTTATTATTACATGTCGTGCAGGCTTCCATGCACTCACATTTACAGTAAGTTCCTATCCACAACGATAAATATATATTTTATAAAATTATATTTAATAAATGACTTTTAATGATTAACGACACCACTCAATGGTGATAAGGCATTGATAACTATTTTATAGCTTGAAATAAAATTGTAGACATTACATATTTATTATTTTGAAATTACAAAATGTCATTACTATAACAACATCAAACTACTCATTTCGTCTCTGAAATGTGTTCTTCATTAAAATGTTTTCACATATTTACGTTTGACAGTTTGTTTAAAAAAAAAAAACCAACGCAAAACATTATAAATCGGTTATTTACGTTTTTTTTTTCATTTATAATTTTGATCTGTCAATCAAATTTTTTACATTTATTTATTTGGTATTTCTATAATAAAATTACAGATATATAAAAAAATCGCATTACCATGTAATTATATTCCTTGTAAAGCGTTAAATAATAAAAAAAAACTTTAAAGAAAATGTTCTTAAATTTGATAGTAGATTGTAGAATTATTTCTTTTAGGAAGTACCACCAATTTCTGAATTAACTTTTATTTTCCTATGAGCCATCTTTGTATTATCATTTAAAACCCTTTAAACGATGGCAGCGTCCTTAAAGTTTGTCTTATTTTAGATGACAGATAGTGAATTGTTATCAGTAGGGAGATAATGAGAGAGGTACATTTTTTATTTTACTATTTTTGTGTGTACCAAATTATTTATTTAAACTAAAAAAAAATGCTTGCACTCATTGAGACGGTGAGAAATTAAGTAGTTACCAAGTGTTAATAGAAAACATATGGATTATTTTTAATAATTCATATGCTTTGTAGGATAAGGTGTATGGCGATATCTTAGATCACATGCTGTCATTAAGTGAAGAAATCCAATAATTTACCTTTGTTTGACTGGTGAAGAACGGAATGTGAACGCGTAGGTATGTTTGTATTTTCTAGGTACATTATTCTTGGTACGTAAAACGGTGAAAATAAATGACTACCTCATTTTAAAACTAAGATTATCAAATATAAATAAATTAATTGAAGAACTTCAACTCTTTGAGGGCAAGAATATTACGTAGCAAATGCCCATCTCTGGCATTCCACACGAAAACGTCAAAAGCTCAGTTAGAATATTTATCGATGACTGAGTCGAAATTGTAACAAATCCAATTGAATAAAAAAAAATAGTTTCGGTTCCGCCGGAATCGTGTTTCACGTTTTAAAAAAGAACCCTGACAACATACTTAATTTTGCAGTCGGCCAATAATGGAATTACGGAGTGAAAAGACTAATTCTATTAATTTGACGGTCTCCGTGGTGGTTACAATCATTGACTACGAATCCGGGGGTCACGGGTTCAAATCCCGGCGTGAACAAGTAAATTTTATTTGGTTAAATTGTGTTACTTCTCAATTCGGTCATTTAAAATAATAAGTTGTATATTTGCGGCACGTTCCAGAGTGTCGATACGGTCAGTATCGCCCTGGTTAAATACCACCATTCAGAATCGAAACTCTGCTTGAAATGGCTTTAACCGTGCTTAGCGACCAGATATGAATAGCCAGGTACTTCCTTACCTTCATCTTCCACATCTTCTTCCTCTTCACAATATCTTCAGTCTCACAACGTACCCCAATTGGGGATGCCATAGTATCACGGGATCCAGATGGTTGGGAGCATTGGGGCTCTTGTGCGATATTCGCATTAAAAAAAATCTGAAATCAATAGATTTTTGGTATCTCGAATATCCACATATAGTGGTGACTCCATCGGTAACAATGTTAGAGAATCTCAGCTTTTTATCAACTATCTTTCCTTAGCCGAGATCAATTCCTTATATTAGAACGTTTCTTAAAGATAGATTAGGCTATCAAACTGGTATTATGCAAACAGTACATATTATTCGTATAATTTTGTTTAATGCAACCGTAAAAAACGATAAATTAATTATAAATGTTAACAGTTTTGCTAAAGGAATTTGATTTAGGATGGAGAGAGTTCGTTTGTATGTTTATTTGGCGATTGAAAGATTAGCGAGGTAGTGCCAACCTAAAAAAATAAATATTTTTATAAACAATAATTATTAGCCTGAAACACTCATCCAAATTGAAAAAACCTTCCGAGAAAAGATAAATGTCGCCGACAGGACTCGAACCTGCACCCTTCTGATTGCCGGTCAGATGCTCTACCGTTGAGCTACGTCGGCTTATCGCAAACCCGCCAAGTTAATCAATATATACTAGTGTTTCATTCAATAATGACTGTTTTTATTATATTTCACCTGTAAACAACCAACTTTATTAGTATGAGAAAGGCTTGTAACGGCTAAATCCCTCAATAAATGGCGTCGAGACAAATTATGTCTACATTTTATTGGTGAAAAATGCTTTGACTTGTCAAATATTTTTTATTAATTGACCAATTAATAAAAAAATAAAGTTTAACTATTACGATTTTTTATTTATTTTGCATCGCAACAAACAAAGCGATTATCCCAGAACTTAAAATATTGAGTGGTTTGAACCCCGTGATGATTTTTGTGTGGTAGGACTGTTCTTTACAAATTAAATAGAAAAAGTTTAAAAATTCACTCATCAGTGCGCAAATGCATCCCCATCCCGCAACGCTGTAAATAACTAAATGTCTAAAAAAAAACAAGTTAATATCTATTAAAAGCTTCTTACGCTTTTTACAACTGTTCTTATGCCACCAATCTTCTAATAAATGTAACATGAGTAGAAAAGGAGGATAAAAAGCAACTGTAAAACTATCATCTCCATACTAAAATTTTCGAATAAAACTGTGTTCATCTGAAACGACCTGCCAGTTAAGTATGTTTTTCAGTAACTGTTTGTACATAATTAGATAAAGAATAGGAAGTAATATTTGTACAGGGCCCTTCAGGTGAATTTTCACAAAAACGACACTATACAAATCACGCAATTATTATTATTATTACATTAATTAAACTTATGAAAACAGGGTTAATATGACTTTTCCATTCCTAAAATAATGCTCACAATTCTTTTGATGCATTCTACGATTTATTCCTCGACAATCTTCTTTATTTTAAGAATCAGCGTCATCGACATTACAATCATTAAGGTACTTGCCAAAAATACTCGTCAATTCAAGTGCAAGACTGGCTATTTATCACGTAGGTATCAAATACCAAACCATCGAGACCGTGTCCACGTTGACTTGTTCCGTTTTCGTGCGGAGTCTTCCTGTTGTATTTATGAAGCCCTCTAGAGGTAAATGTACCCGATACGGAAACATGTCACACCATACCGGAGTACCTACCTTTCCCGGCCTACCCATCATGCTAACTGTTGAAACTGTTATGTTGGCACACAGTATCGGACTAGGATTACGATATATAATATTGTTAAGTTTGTACAGAGTTGTATAAAATTTTATACTTGCATTCCAGAAAGGTAAAGGGTAAAAAATTATTAATCCCCTAAAAGTTATATTAACGCATCTTATTCCCCTTATTTTATTCGAGTTAGGAACCCATCGTCTTTACAAGGTCTTACAGGAGTCCCTATCTGGGACTGCTTCAGCTGCCTCCTGCCATTGCAAGTCCAGCCTCTCCTCGCAGAACCGTTGATCATTTTCTTTAAACGAAAATCTTTTTTTCCTCTTCACCAGTAACTTCCAAATCTTTGCCGATCTCTTCATATTTATGCAAAGATCTGGAAATCTGCTTGGCACTCTTTAACGATATCTTTGTTGGAGGTTTTGGCAGGTCAGGGAGAATATGAAAAATTTATCCCTGCCTCAGGTATTTGACTGTGTATCAAACTTGTAGTTCGGGGGCGGTCCTGCCTTCCTGCAAAGTTGAATAATGTGCCACTGAGTTGGGTATGATCGGGGCTAAATTTTCATGCAAACTCGTTTGGAGTGTTTGCGTTTTTTGTTTTTGTTTTTACTTCGGGCAGACCAAAAATGCTCTGACGAGTTCAGAAAAACGTTTAAATTCATTTACCCAAAATTGGTATCCCCTTAATTTTCTGTAGGGCTCTGAAATTGTAGTACTTTAAAACGTGAGATTTTAGATATTGAGTTAACAAATTAAGGTTGTATAAAAAGATTATTTTACTCACAATCAATCATGCTTCATTATCATTCTTCCTTACTGATTCCGAAATGAATTAATTATTTGAAAAAAAAAACAAACAAATACAAATAACACAATTTTAGTAGTGTAAATCAACAAAGAAGCCATTCCCATACAATGGGAAATGTGGATGAACAATATTAAACATCCCTTGTGTATTCTCCAATATTTTATCGGAACCTAATCGAACTGCTCACTTGAGATTTGGGGTAGAAAAAATATGTCTCTTTTCAGGTGATCCATATTAACAAATTAAATACAGGGGGTTAATAAACTTCCTTAATTTAGAATACAATTTTTTTTAAATTCCAGAATGTGGGGAGGTTGTGAAGTTAGTTGGTAACATTTTTTTTAAACCAAAAGTTAATCAAAATACATCTACCAAAGTTCATCTTCAAAAATGTGACATATTATTTTCAACACTGATGGAAACATATCCAATGTGGAGCTCAAGCGATTAGTCGCTTAGTTACCGAGGCATTGCGATTTAATCGTCCACCAGTCCTCCATCATTGCATATAAAACATCTTCCGCTGATAATGATTGTAGTAAGAGGAATTCAAATAATGTAATTTGTTTCATAATATACTTTCCAAATTACCATGGTAAGAGACCGGCATACAAAGCGAAACCGTCAACAGAAATGACTTTAGTTATGTTTACTGGCCAGGTGACCAGGAAAATAAAACAGGATAAGAAAATTTACAAAATGTCCAATTTTGTTCCAGAAAATCGTTTTCTTTAGTTTTAGTATTTTTGTTTTTTTTTTTGAAAAATATGAACATTCCCGGATTACGAATATTTGACATTATTAAAAAATTTCCTACTTCCATAGCAGTAGGAGGAAGATGTTGCATGTGTCGTGATGCAGGACTTACCCAGCCGAGGAATGACTCAGACGCGATGTCAATTCAGGTACTGACCGGTCCGCGGTCATCTGATTTTTTTTCTCGCACAACACTTCATTCAGTCTCAGTAATAATAGGGAATTAATTCGTAGGAAGCAGTAACTCTTGCGCCATATTACACATTAAAAAAAAGCTTTTTCCTGTTCACCCTATCAATTTGTAATACATATTTATAAAATACCACAACAGCCGTCCCCAAAGGATCAATAAAATCGATCCCTCTTGAATTTTTTGCACGTCTCAACGCCCATTCAGGGAATAAGGGCACTATTCAACTATTGGCGAGTGCTTAGTTCTGATGACCGGGAGCCGAACAATGAGCGAGGGCCCTGCAGGGGCTTATGGCTAAGCCGAGCCCTTTACAGCTGGTATTAGGGCCTTATCGATGGGTATTGATGGGCCATTTCATTATTGAATCGGTTTTCGAGTGGCCCCGGGTAGGTACTGCTACTGCTCTACAGCGATCAACTCCTCCCGGCTTTGTATCGAGGATGTGTTTGAATACGCTATTTTGGCGGATTATCCGGGATCTGGAGAGTCAATATACGAGTACTCGTACAATATCTGCGCCCTTGACGTTTGAAGATTTCTGCTGTGAGGATATTAATAACGGCTTACTCAATTTTAGCTCAATTTCGTTTTTCCATTACAATATGTAAAGAAATGTTGTTTTATTATTTGATGTATGCTATTTTTAAGTGCACGTGAAACCTTTTTAAAAGGGAGTAAAAATGTGTATCTTACGATGCCTGTTTGATGTATGAGAGGAAACTAATACACAATTATAAGTACGGAGTTTTTTGTGATATGAATTCTTATAATCTATGTAACGTTAGTTTTAAAATCCCTTATTTTAATTGAAAGTGTAGATAAAAATGATGATTTCTGTTCCCATGAAACAATTGAGAAAACCTTATGCCGTTTCGTCTTAACTTTGACGGATACAATAAAACGGATTTAACAGATATTTCTTCATTGCGTATTTTGAAAATGACTTTTTTTATATGAATACTGCATAAGAGTCCCAACTGCTCCCAACCGTCTAGAGCCAGTGAGACTATGGCATCCCCATTTGGGGAATGTTGTGAAACTGAAGGTATTGGGGATAGGAAGGAGAAGGGGAAAAATAGCTGGCTATTCAGATCTGGTCACCAAACACGGCTAAAAGCCATTTCAAGCAGCGTTTCAATTCTGAATGGTTGTCTTTCACGAGGGCGATACTGAGAGTATCTTCCACTTTGGAACGTCCGCAAATATACGAGTATATTATTTTTAAATGAATAATTGTGAAACAGCACAAATTAATAAAATAAAATTTACTTGCGATTTGAACTCGCGGCCTTCGGATTCGAAGTAGAGAGCCTTACCCCTCGACCATGGAGGGTGAACGTTGCAATAATTCAATATGTTTCTAGGTAGGTACGTCACCATCTGACTTAGTTCACAGTATGACACCTAAGAATGTTCCTTCTTTTGATTTTTTCCTACCTGTCAAGTAAATAAACGAAATATTACGATAAACAGTACAATCACTTTAACCTTAAAAAAAACATATATTTCTAAACGTTTATTTTTCTACTTTTTACTCCAACTAATTATAAATTTAAGCTTAAATATTTAATAAGTTGACATGAGCCGTGAAGTTGTAAAACCTGCTGTAGATTTTTTTTACCATTTGCAATACATACAGTAAATAAAACTTTAATAATGACGCCACAAAATAACTACACATCTATTAAAGAAGACATTAACATTTGTCGCTGAATATCAAAAGAATAAGGTATTACTATTTATTGAATTAAATGAAAAGACACTGTATCGGACGTCCCGCCTCTCCCGGAGTGTTTGACGCGGCACACATGTAGTAAATAAATATTGTTTCTTAACATATGTAACGGGCGGTCTGGCGAGCTTGTTCGCCCCAGACCGCTCAAACTGAGATGACTGAATAAAAGCGTTGGAGCAGTACGGCTGGTGGGAGGGAGACAGACTTGCCAGGTATCAGACATGGCACCGGCGGTCTGCGCTTGGTAGACCGCCATAAATAGCCTGCAAACGCCAGTTTGCGGCAGTTAGCATTCGACCGCCAGCCTGACAAGTACCTCTCTCTACCTACCGCCCGCTCTGACTTCTGAACCGCCCGCCTTGTTTCACTCTTGACCACTGCTTACCCCCATCGGACTACTGCCTCGGACTGGACCCAATAAGCAACTGCCTTGGACAAGGTTAAGAAAAGTCGTTGTCGTCAGTACCGTCCCTCCTTGCAAAAGGAACGGTAGGACTGCTATCTCCCCGCCCCAGCCTCTCTCCGTAGATTGGGATCAGTCGGCCTCTACAGTTCGCTTGTGTGCCAGATTACGTCTGGTACAGACACATTGTTTGAATATTTGACTAGTTTCGATTCCACTGAATCATCTTCAAGATTTAAAATATATTAAAATAAAGGTGGATTAATGTGTTAATTTAATTCATCATGTTAATCCACAACATGTTTGCTTATTGCGAAAATCAATTATTACTTAAATATTTGCCATAAAATGTGTATATTTTGATGACCTCCATGGTGGAGGGGTAAGGCTGTCGACTACGAATCCGAAGGTCGCGGGTTCAAATCCCGGCGTGCGCACGTAAATTTTGTTTAATTAATTTATCCTGTTTCACAATTAATTCATTTAAAAATAAAATACAGTATATTTGCGCACATTCAAGAGTGAAAGATGCTCTCGGTATCGCCCTGGTGAAAGACCACCATTCAGAATCGAAACGTTGCTTGAAATGGCTTTTACTTCACTTTCCTCTTCCCCTCCTCAATACCTTCAGACTCAAAATATTTACCAATTGGGGATACCATAGTCTCACTGGCTCCAGACGATTGGGAGCAGTTGGGACTCTTGTGCGGTATTCATATATTTTAAAAAATACCCTTTTTATATTCTAGTTGTTTTAAGCAGTTTTTGCTCCACATCTTCCAAGTAACCACCGTATTAAACAGTAATAATATTATAAAAATCGATTGATGGGTGATCTTCAATTGGCGGGAATGTATTTTTTTAAAGTATTTTAAAAAAGGATCTAGATTAAAGGTTTTACTTCATCACGAATTTTTTTCTGAAAACAGATGTATATGTACGCATATTAAGAAAATACATATTTTACATATTTCTTTGATAACTTATAATCATCATTAGGTACCTTTAAAAAAAGGTTTTACTTTGATTTTCCCTAAAGCATGCTTAACCCGAATTTAATTGAATACAAGTTACCAGTACCCTTCAATTTATATAGCATCAAGAAAACATCAGCAGCCATTAAAGGTATACTCCTGCCATCGAGGAAATGGTTATTCCTTACCGTATAACTAGGTAATCATCATTTATGAATCAGAAATAATTTCAGGTAAACTTATATTTTATTTTCATAACAAAGTGAAATTTTTGAAATGCTTATTAAAGCGAGTTGTTCAGAATAACTAAATGGTTGGGGGATAAGGCCCTTGACCCCGAATCCAGAGGTTGCTTTAAATGGCTGTCGCTGTGTTTATTCACCAGATCTGAATAGCCAGGAACTTCTCAACTTTATTTTACGCCATCTCCTTCCATTATCTACTCCCTATAGCGTCAGAATATCAACTGGGAATGCTATAGACCCACTGTCTCCGGGTTGCGGGGTTTTTTTTTTGGTATTCACATTTTAAAAAGTGGGTTTTTATGGCTTTCTATTTCTCTCAATGGGTAACAGCGTGTAGCTTGGAATTTAATTATATATTTACTATTTTGGAACTACAAAATATCATAACTATGGCAGCATTAAGCTACTAACTTTGTCTTTTAAGTGTATTCTTCACATTCAAAAGTTTTCACATATTTGCGTTTGAAAGTTTCTTTCAAAGAAACAAGGCAAACATCATAATACTTTTTTATATTTCTTTACATTCATATTTTTGATCAGTGTATTTTACGTTATTTTTTTATTTATTTATTTACGTTACATCTAATACGTGGTTATTCCGATACAAAAAAATTTCAGAAATCCAAAAAAAAATGACATTTCCATGTTCCATTTTCCTTGCAAAGCGTTAAATATAAATAAAAAGTTTATACATAAAATTATGTGAGAATATGATCGAGAATTTATTGATGGTACTCTCTTTTCGGAAAGTACCACCAATTTCATAATACCATTTGATTGACGTAAAACTTATGCATTTGAACTACTGCGCCTTTTGAAATTTACTTTTATGTTCCCGTGAGCGATCTTTGTGTTGCTATTTAAAACCTTTTAAACTACTCAATTTTTTCTACTTTTAAATGTTAGACAAGGTACTCGACTTTTTACTCAGAACCTGCAAAGATTTACAAAAGTGATCACGATGAAAATGTTGTATTTCGCGTATGCACGCAGTTCTCTGGAGTATGCCTCTCAACACAGATATCACACACATTGAGAAAGTAAAAAAATCATTTTCTACGATATCCCGATTTTCGGGGCAATCGTTTTCACTAGAGTCATGATGAGTCAGCCGGATTTCGTCATTGGAAAATCTTAAGTTAAAGTATTTTTACAAAAAATAGCCATCTCTTACGTGACAAAACAAAACACGTTTATTCATCGCGCCTCACTCATTTTTAATACTTCATATAGTGAATTCGATTTATTTATCTCAGATTCTCACAACTTCAAACCAACAATCAATAAATAACTTTCACACAATACGTATTACTCTACACGTACTAAATCCATCTCCTTCCCATCATACCATCTCCATAGGCTAAACTTGTAACTTTTTTGTAGTTTTTATAATTTGAATAATTTAGATACTTGAGTGAAAACCTATTATTAGTCCAGTTATTATATATATGTACCATACTTAATAATTATTATAAACTGTTAGTTTTCCGAATAAAATAAAATAAATGACAAATTGGAACAGGCGTCTATTTAATTACGAGTATATGACAGTTATATCGAAACTCTATTGTTCAAGATATTAAGTAACGGCCTGAAAAATAAATAAACGTAAATTCCGAAAAAAAATTCGAAATTTCTCGATGCTGTCCACCATCAGAGAAATTTTGCTACTTAAACACACTGGTTTTCTGGTTTATCGTTAAGATTTTCTCAAAATTTTGCAGTAGAATCTTTTCTCCGTAACGATCCGGAGAAGGCCTGCGAATCAGGATCGAAATTTTGCTTGATATAAACACAGTTACGCTTATTCACTTCTTAGAAATCTCTTCTTTCCTCTTCCCCTCACTTTATCTCCTCTATTTTTTCTTAACCTTTCAACATTTCCCAATTAATGGTGTCGTAATCCTACTAGTTCCAGACCGTGAGACTTACTTACTTTGTATGGACGAACTTACCCAAAGGTTAAACAATGCGGGGGTAGGCTGCCAAATCGGAGGAAAGTGTCTGAACAACATTAGTTATACTGATGGCGACGTCTATAAGGGGCTACTCACTTCCCTGAAGATCTGCGGAGTTAGACGAAGAACCAAAAATGTTAGAACGTAGATATGTACAACCCCAATAAAACGGCCTTTTTGGTCATAAGATAAGTATTCCTCTAGCTACTCTGAACGGTGTGACCCTGAAGGTAACTGAAGGAACTAAATACCTAGGACACATAATCACCAGAAATCTGATGGATTATGATGACATTGAGATGCAAAGATGAGTTCTCAGCGTAAAAGCGAACGTGCTCAGCTGAAGATATCGCCTTTGCAGTATCGGTGTGAAAATGACTCTCTTTCTTGCCTTCTGCGCAACTTTATGTACGTGCGAACATTGGAAAAAATACGAAAAGAACAGTAAAGAAAGACTTCGTGTTTCAAAAACGCTTTCCGCATAATCTTTGACCTCCCCAGATACTGCAGTGCTTCCAGTATGTTCACGGAGGGGTGAGTTTCCGGTTTTGCAACCCTTGTAAGATCCAAGGTGGCAGGAATGAGAAAAAGGATAAACAGCTTCGAAAATATCCTCTTAATGGAAACACACATCAGTCCAGCCTCCAGCATCGACGCATACTGGAAAAAATAATAAAGACATCGATTGGCCTCTCACAATCTAAATACCACAGCTCCTTAACGACCTATTTTCATATATTTATGACTAATTTTTGTGTTTCATGTATTTTATTCCTCAACAATTTTTAACTCTATATGGAATGTATGTGACTATTCTTCCCCACATACCAGAATAAATATTTACTATTATTATTCACATAAACAAACAATTGTCACGCCATAGTCATCGCTGGCAGAACTTAATGTACCCATTTTTTTGCTTGCAAGCAATAATTTTGATATATTTATTAGCCCTTTAATGTAAAATCGCCATGAAAACAAATCGTTACTATTAATTCAATACAGCCCCCTGGCAATCCACTTGTTCAATGGAGATTGCGCGGTCAGAAACTTTTATTGTTGGTACATATAACTTTTTAACTAAATATGAGTTATCGACTGCCAAGGGCGAAACGCACACTGTATTGAATATCTGCGAACTGCATACGCTTTGTATAGCAATACTGCTGATAGATGTCTTGTAACCTCTCCCTCTTTCTTTTAAACGAAGCGTGTAACAGAAAGGGAGTTTACAACGGAGCTTTAAGTTGACTGATCATACGTATTTTTTCAAGATATGAACAAGCGTTTTGCTTGAAGTCCACCTGTTCAGACAAACTTGCTTTGGAAAATATTTATATTTCCATACTGAATCTGAAAACGGTTTGAAGCAGGTATTTTAGTATTGTCATTTTGGGATTAAAAAAAAAAGCATTTATATTTGGTTACCGTACTAAAGTTTCAACTGCCCGAAGCCAGTGGAACTATGGTGTTCTGATTTGGGGATGCTGTGAGGGTGAAGGATGCGGTGTAGAGAAGGTGAAGAGGAAGAGGGAGATGGGGAAGTAGGTACCTGGCAATTTAGATGGAGTCAGCAAGTACGACTAAAGCCACTTCAAGCAAATATTCAAAAATGGCCTGCATGTTTCAGTGTGTGCATTGTTAACAAGTTACGCCAGTGGTTTCCAAATATTTTCGATTCGCAGCCCCTTTGAGAAATCGAGTTTTCCCATAGACCCTCTCTGTTAATTTTTAAAGTGCACTTTGCGAAATAGGTAAAATATCTTTAATGGCAATAAAACTAAATGAAAATGACTCGATTCTGATAATGACTCGGCGCCCCTGGAAGGAAGCCGCGACTCACGGGGCGCCGCGGTGCACACTTTGGAACCACTGAGTTAGCCGATAATTAAATGCTCATATTTATTTATTAACTAAGAGTTACTAATCTTATTCTGCATTCGTATTTTCTCACATGCTGTGCCTCTATACCAGACAAATGTTTCGTGGGAGATAAGAGGCATGGGTAACATTTTTAAAACAGTTAGAAAATGTTAAATACAAATTGATCGGGGATAATTTAACAAGAGAAAATGTATTTTTTTGCACTTAACATTTAAAATATTTTAAATCGTTTAAGGCTTTAAAAAAATGTATTCATTTATTTTTTCCATTAATTTTTACAAAAAATATCGCATATAACATTAATTATTTTTTACAAAAAATATTGCATATAACATTAATTATTTTCTACAAAAAATATCCCGTATAATATTAATTATTTTTTACAAAAAATATTGCATTAAATATAAATTATTTTTTACAAGATATAAATTATTTTTAACCAAAAAATATCGCATAAAATATAAATTAATTTTTTACAAAAAAATATCGCACATAACATTAATTATTTTTTACAAAAAATATAAATTATTTTTAACAAAAAAATATAATATAATTTATATTTTACACACAGCATGATAGTTCAAATTATAATTTGCATTAAACCATTTTAAAAAAAGTATAACTTCGACACTATTAACCGTATTATTTATTATTATAAAAAAACTAAAGCAGAAACAAAAACCGTTATAATTACAAGTATGTTTTACACAGAACCAAAATTTTCTACTGCATTTTCAAAAATGTTTTTATTACAATTTATGAATGGTGCTACATTTTCTACTCAAAATGTAATGAGTGGTAAGGGGCGTGGTCGAGGGCTCTCGACTACGAATCCGAAGGTCGCGGGTTCAAATCCCGGCGTGCGCAAGTAAATTTTATTTAATTAATTTGTGCCGTTTCACAATTAATGCATTTAAAAATAATATATAGTATACTTATGCACTTTCCAGAGTGGAAGATACTCTCAGTATCGCCCTGGTGAAAGACCACCATTCAGAATTGAAAAGTTCCTTGAAATGGCTTTCAGCCGTGTTTGGTGACCAGATCTGAATAGCCAGGTATTTCCTCATCTTCCTCTCCCCCTTCTCCTTCCCCTCCCCAATACCTTCAGCCTCATAACATTCCGCAATTGGGGATGTCATAGTCTTACTGGCTCCAGACGGTTGAGAGCAGTTGGGACTCTTGTGCGGTATTCATATAAAAAAATCATGAATCATATGCTAAAGTAAAATTATCTGATATTTTAATATTTAACCACGTAGCAAAACACACGATAACTGATTGTTTAATCTCATCTCCCCGCCCATACCAAGAACTGCAACTCAGAGTGCAGTTTGCAGTAATGCATTTTCAATAGCAATGCACTTACAATGGGGTGATAAATGGGTTGCAATTTATCAGGTGTTAACTGTTGAATATTGGTTATAAACTATTGCGGCAATTTTACCCTTCCCACTAGGTAGTTACTTTTGTACTTGGGTGCTTGCTTGTTCAGTTAAGAATGAATTTTGATTTATTCATTTTTTACTACGTGTAATTTATGTTATGTGGTAGTTTTGTATTACATGTTTTGTCTTCTACCTTATATGTGACCTGAGAACGGGGTACCCCAGTAAGGTCAAATTTCTTTCGTCTCTTGTAAAACATAACGAAAAATGAATAAAATAAATAAATATATTTGTTAATTGATAAACTAAAGTTTTTAAGTTGTGCGTAGCGCAAAGGGTAACAATTATTTTTATATACAATAATTATTAGCCTGAAACACTCATCCCAATTGAAAAAACTTTCCGAGAAAAGATAAATGTCGCCGACAGGACTCGAACCTGCACCCTTCTGATTGCCGGTCAGATGCTCTACTGTTGAGCTACGTCGGCTTATCGCAAACCCGCCAAGTTAATTAATAGAGCATCTGACCGGCAATCAGAAGGGTGCAGGTTCGAGTCCTGTCGGCGACATTTATCTTTTCTCGGAAGGTTTTTTCAATTTGGATGAGTGTTTCAGGCTAATAGTTATTGTTTATAAAAATAAATATATTTGTATTTAGTATGTAAAAACGTTAATAATTACACAAAAAAAATATTACTGTGTTGAGTACGCCAAGATTACCATGGTGTTGAGTTTCCAACAAATATCGGGGTTTGTGTGGTGATGGAATCAAACTAGATGTTGGTAGGTTGGTTTAATTATTACTATCGCTATGTTACAAGGCACGAAGCTGAGGTATGAAGAAGGACGAAACAACCTGTCATACACTTATACACTACCATAATTCATGCGGTCTTAATCTTACTCGATTGTCCCTTTCATGCTCTTGGACATACGTTCACGACAATTACTTACCCTTGGGGGGGAAACGGTGTGATGGTTAAGAAGTATGTTAGTTTACGTTTATTGTTTACGTTAGTTTACGTTCATTGAAATACTTTCATAATAGAGAAATAAGCACCACCATAACGCAAAGATATCGTATAAATTATATAAAGTTTACAAAAGGCCAGCAGGCAAAATTGGCCATAATAATAATAATAATAATAATGTTTTTATTTAATTTCTAATACATTTACAAACAAGTTATATTTAATACGTAAGAGAAATTACAGGTACTTATTTAATATTTGTAAAACAATGAAGAAATATACTAAAAATAAAAAAAATAAATTCAGAGATATTTAAATAAATTCAGGCAGTGGTGAAGATCGCGTCAATGAGAAGAGAATCTTTCAAGAATCAATACAATTTCCCTTTTGAATCTTTCCTCACTGACGCAAAATATGTCGATATCCTTTTATAATACATCACTTTGCAGGTTGGTAACTAAAACAATATCACACACGATCTATCTGTTAATTCTACGCAATAGTTAGGAAAATGTTTAAGGTTTCAAAAGACAAAGATCCACAAACATTAATCTTTAAATTATATGAAATGCATCTCAAATTTTTTGAAAATAGGTGTTATTTGAAAACCAGTGAAATAATGTTTTTATAAAAAATTGATATAAAAACGTTTTTATTTATTTATTATTTTCATTATAATTTTTTTTTTCATAACGTTGATACAAGCCATAAGTGCGGGAAACACCGATTTATGCTAATCCCTAATACGGTACCCGAGGTCCGTCTACCTGAGGGTAATTTACAAACGCCCGGCTTTAAATCCCGGGAATTCCGCAGTCGCCAGAAAAAGGCAGTTAAAGGGATTAACAGCGAACTAATTAAAAGCCACCGAGCCACAGTTCGTAGTTCGCGAAGGAACCCGAAGAATAGTTCGGATGGGATTAAAAAGGGGGACTTTGGCCGAAGCAAGGTCAGCAGTGGACAGAGACGAGTCGGTAGAGACCGTCCGGCTAGTGGTCGTAGTCGAGACTCCCGTCTCCTACAAAGCAAGCAGGCCACTTGCATCCCCAGCCTGAGACGCTGCGGGAAAACTCGGCAGGAACCGCCGAACCCCAACGCCCACCGTTCGAGTGCAGTCGAGTGCCCTTCGCCTCCTGCCTCCAGCGCCGTGATCCCATCAAGACACATATCCACCACCGCAGGAATCATCACCGGACAGCAGTCGAGCGCCTCTGGCATCCTGCTGATCATCCTCTTGAACCGTCTGAAACCGGTCGTCAAGTGAAAGCCGAAACGCGTGTCCGCCCAGCACCAAAACCTCCCCCTACCGGAAGTACCACCTGAACATCGAGACGACTGGTAATCTCCCCACTAGACCGTGTGCAGATTACCCGTAAAACAGTTCGTGTAATTAAGTGACACCCACAATACCTACCAGTTAAGAATATATTTTACATTGTGAATTAATAAAATACTTGACACTCGACGAAGTTACCTGTTTCTACTGAACCCCAATGACCCCATCATGTCAATTGGCGCCAACGTGGATTCATTTCGTGTTTGAAAAAACTGCCCTATGGGACAGATTTGAATTCGTACCCACACCCTGAGATCGGGTTCAGTAAATTCAAAAGTGCAGTGTAATTTCAATCTCAAAATTTAAATTTCATTGGTCATAAAAATGCCGCGTAAAAGTGAAAGTGACTCGAGCCGTACCGTTTACAAGAGCCGAAACAAACCCTCGGCCTCAGGTAAACAAAGCAGCCGACATACGGACCATGTCGCCCCCAAAAGCCAGCGTTCTAGAGCGAGGAAAGATTACACGTCGCCTAAGCGCGTCTCGCCCAGAAGAAAAATAGACCGATATTTCGACGCTTGGTCTCCGCCGAGGACTAAAACCAGCCATCTCTGGCAGAGCTATTTCTCCAACAACAATAACGATGCTAAACCGCATGTCAGGTCTAGTCATAGTTCACGCCGCCGCTCACCGTCAAGCACAAACCAACGCTCCAGCAGGGACGATGATAAATGGAGGTCGCCAGCACGCGGAGATTATTCGTCAAGAAAGAAGGAATATAATAATAATTCAAGAGAGCCATCATATCATCGTGAGTACGATGAGCCACGATACAGACGCGGGAATGATACTTCAAGAAAGAAAGAATATTATGAATCTCCTTCAATAGTGCGTTCACATTATCGCGATTATGAGGATGGAGATTATCGAGAACTATCTGAGAGGGACGATCATCGCTCGCGCTATTACGATGAACTACGATATGGACGCGAGGATTATTCATCAAGAGAGAAGGAGCATTATAGATCTCCTTCAAGAGAGAGATCATATTATCGCGAGTATGAGGATGGAGATTATCGAGAATCATCTGAGAGGGATGATCATCACTCGCGCTATTGCGATGAACCACGATATGGACGCGAGGATTGTTCATCAAGAGAGAAGGAGCATTATAGATCTCCTTCAAGAGAGAGATCATATTATCGCGAGTATGAAGATGGAGATTATCGAGAACCATTTGACAGGAACGATCATCGCTCGCGCTATTACGATGAACCACAATATGGACGCGAGGATTGTTCATCAAGAGAGAAGGAGCACTATAGATCTCCTTCTAGAGAGCGACCGTATTATCGCGAGTGTGATGATGGAGATAATCGAGACGATCATCGCTCGTGCTATTACGAGGAACCCCGATACGAAGAAGCGAACTCACCATCACGCCTGAACGATTATAATTACAGGCTGTTTCAAGGTTCGGCTGAAAACCTTGTGGCGCCCTCATCAAGCGAAGATATCAGACCACCACTAACAGCGGAATTCGCGAGACAAGATATTGACGATTGGAAAATATTTTCAAAAAAGTGTGAGATATATTTCGAAACATGGAAAGTTCCAGAAGGCGAGAAGTGTGACATAGCGATAAGTCAATTTCGTGGCGTGAATTTAGCATTTTCTATGGCGTGGGGTCAAATAATCGAAAGCAAAGGACCACTTGATTGGGAAAGGTTCCGGGAGATAGTTAATTGGTGGTGCAATTTTCCGTTAGAAAAATGTCTGCATACCGCAGAGGCAACACCACAAATCATCGAAGAAGAAGAAACTGCCTCACCGCCTTGTCAACTGGAGATAAACACGGCGGCGGAGACAGCCAATAACGAGGACTCTGCCATATTTCCTAATGTTGGCGCTTCACCGGAGTTAGATTCACCTATCAAAAGTGAATTATCAGAAATAGAGCCTCAATCAACTTCGCCTGTAGCGACGCCGGCCCATGACGTCATTGAAAACAAGTACGCAGAAGATGCGTCCCCTATGGAAGTGAGACCTACCGCGGTATACCAAATAGTACACTCGGCAGAAGTGAAAATGGCTGATGTACCGCAAACAATAATACCTAGCAGCATCATAATGGAAACCAGCGACAAACAGCAGACGGAGATATTGCCGATCGAATCCTGCAAATCAGAGAAATTGGAAATCCGACAGTACACAACACCAAGTTCCAGCGAGGACCTCTATAAATATATCAAGAAGCCGGGGTGGAAATTAAAAGCAGCGCTGTTTCACCGCAAGAAACCGGGGTGGATTGATACAAGCCATAAGTGCGGGAAACACCGATTTATGCTAATCCCTAATACGGTACCCGAGGTCCGTCTACCTGAGGGTAATTTACAAACGCCCGGCTTTAAATCTCGGGAATTTCGCAGTCGCCAGAAAAAGGCAGTTAAAGGGATTAACAGCGAACTAATTAAAAGCCACCGAGCCACAGTTCGTAGTTCGCGAAGGAACCCGAAGAATAGTTCGGATGGGATTAAAAAGGGGGACTTTGGCCGAAGCAAAGTCAGTGGTGGACAGAGACGAGTCAGTAGAGACCGTCCGGCCAGTGGTCGTAGTCGAGACTCCCGTCTCCTACAAAGCAAGCAGGCCACTTGCATCCCCAGCCTGAGACGCTGCGGGAAAACTCAGCAGGAACCGCCGAACCCCAACGCCCACCGTTCGAGTGCAGTCGAGTGCCCTTCGCCTCCTGCCTCCAGCGCCGTGATCCCATCAAGGAAGGCACATATCCACCACCGCAGGAATCATCACCGGACAGCAGTCGAGCGCCTCGGCATCCTGCTGATCATCGCGAACCGTCTGAAACCGGTCGTCCAGGGGAAAGCCGAAACGCGTGTCGCCCAGCACAAAACCTCCCCCTACCGGAGGCGCACCACCTGCTCTCCGAGGCTTAAGCACCAACATCGAGACGACTGATAATCTTCCGCTGGACCGTGTGCAGATTACCCAGCAAAAACAGTTCGTGTAATTAAGTGACACCACAATACCACCAGTTAAGAATATATTTTACATTGTGAATTAATAAAATACTTGACACTCGACAGAGATTACCTGTTTCTACTGAACCCCAATGACCCCATCATGTCAACGTTCTACCTAAAATTCCAGTACCTATTGCATACAGAAATAAAATATTACAGTTTGAGGATTGCTGTCTTTTGAAATCTGATAAATTTTCCTAAATATCCCTCTAGAAATAAGAGATAAATAATTCGTAGTATTTATTGAGTTAGCAACCCGCGAATTGTGTAAATTTGGGTGCTGACCGTTAACACGTATATATTTAATAAATAAAAATTAAAACATAAATGAATTAAAAAAATAATCCTTTTTATTTACCACTTTATTTAATATACACAGATATCATCTACATGTTTCGAATGCGATGCTTTCTTCATCAGGAATATAGATAATACTAAAAAAAATAATGTCATGATTAAAAAAGCATGAAAATAAACATCCGTGCATATTAATAAAGTGGTAAATATATATATTTATATATATATATTTTTTTTAATTCATTAATAATAACGCCACAAAGTGAATACCAATCTTTTGAAGAAATTATAAAAAAATCAAAACATTTATTGTTTATTGAACATCCTATGTTAAACCTATAACGCCGCTAACAAAAGGAATGCCTTTAAAGTTACATTTTATGTATGCAGCTTTTGTGCAAAAAAATAAACGAAATAATCGAAAAAGTTCCAATACTTTCGAGAAGGTACGAGTATATGATAATATAATTCACATAAATCAGAGATGGTAATTATTTTCACTATAAAAATCAAATAATACAATAATTTGGTTGCATCCCTTTCTTCCTTTATGGGTACACCCCTTCGTATGGTATAAAGTGGAAGCGCCTGCCTCTAACACGTCGTAAATATGGCGATATTGATCTACGATTTATTTAAATACAGGGAGATTTATACGTGGATGCTTAATCATAAACAAAAGAACGTTAGTATTTCTCGTTTTATTTGCAGATTTAATAATGAGTTATGGCAGCCCTTTAGTGAGGCGGTATTGTTAAAGATAAGGGCGTGTTGGTGTAATTTTTCATATCGACAGCCGACCGTTCGGTTCTCTTTTTCGTTTTTGTGGCTATACTTATATTGTTCGAATTTGAATTCGGCGTAACCTTTGTGCGGTTTAGCATTCATAATTAAATCATGACAAAGAAGTGTTTTATTGGATGTTATTGGATATTATGGGTGTGCATTTAGATATAGATTTCAATAGGTGGGCTCCTTGCAAGTCATAATGCCCTGTAGTTCATATATTGATGCATGTCCTTAATATTTTGACAATTATTAATAAGCTTCGGTGAAACTGCACCACAGTTGTTTTGGTGTATATCTAATTAATTCAAATAAATATTTAAAAATTAATTCTTTTAATCCAATATTTTAATAAATACATATATTATATAATCTAGATGTTCCGAAACTAATGGTCCAGGATAAAATGTATACAGACAAAAAAAATACATGTAGGCATAGGCAAAATATAAACAAAGGATAACAATAAATTTTTAGAGAATATAAATAATTGGGAATTTAAAAAAAAAAATATTATTTTTATTATTATTATAGCTACTAGAAACTAAAACAAAATCAAGGAATAAGAAAAGCACAAAAAAAAACTTTTTTTTCTGAATATTGATGTGAAAATAAATTTGAGAGAGCCTATTTAAACAAATAATAATATTTAGTTGACTATTAACACGTAATAAAAAAATTTCAAATGATCTATTTGTTAACCAATTTTAGGTATTCGTAAGTAAAAAGTTAAACCTTTATTGATGTCAAAAGAATGATTTGTTTCCAACGTATGATAAGTGCTCCTTATCTCTTAATATGAAAATTTATAGTATTTCTTCCAACACGAAAAAAAGTTACAATCGTTACAATTTAATGTATAGATCTCCGATTTGTTTAACACAACATCTTTACTCTTGTTATTTAAAATATGTTTTTTAAATAAAATTAATTATAAAATATTACAATTTTAATTAATAAAACAATAATTATTTTATTTAGTTATTAGTATAAATAGCTGGTTGGATAGTATTAATGATGCTTTTTATTACTAAATTTCAGATGATTATTTAGAATGATATTTTACTCAATTGATATATCAATTATACAGACATAATACTTCTAACCAATGGTTTGCTCTAGCGTTTATAGAAGAAGAAACTTTTTTTACGAGAAAAAATACGATAAACCTAAGCAAAATTGGACCCCACCTAAAAAAAGTACCATATTATTAATTGTTTTTGTGTTTAATTCGTAGAACTCCATTTAATATATTTTTTTTAATTTATCGTAAAACAAATTTCATGTCATTATTAAGTTCTGCAAGTATTTTTAGTTTTTATTATTGAAAATGCCCTTAATCGCCGAAACAGCTGTCACAATATGAAAAACTAAAAATACTTGCAGAATTTAAGAATAACATTATTAAATTTGATTTACATTAAATTAAAAAAAAAAAAATCAAAAAAGTACAATGCCAAGTAAAAGTAATTTTGAAATACTGAAAAAATGTAATGTATGATTAAATATTCTTTTCTTTCCAATATTAATTGTCTTATCTCGATATTTTTTAACTCATTTCATAGAATAGCTAAATTTACTTAAAATCCTGATACTTAACATACTGTCACTAGATGGCACTGCTCCCCAACTCAAACACGAGAAATCTTTCTCTATTGTGTTGGGCACTTTTTGTTCAATAAATTTTTACTTTTTTTGTAATTAGCTATTAAGATATATGTGTACTATTAAATATTTTAAATGTATTTATATTAAATAATGAAGAATAAAAAAAATAATATTAAAAAAATGTTTTGTGTCGTCAATATACAGTTAACATGATGCGATAAATTGCGGGTACGTCTGCGTTATTAAATACGGCTATATTATTTCTGAAAGGGACACTCTTGTGAATGCAACTGTAATGTATTATTTTAAATCTCAAAAATAAACGAAAACGTTACAAAGAAAAACCTACATTTTTAAAGTTTTTTTTTTAAAAGTTAGAAAGGAATGTTATTCAGTTCGTTATTATTAATTCGTGTGGCATTTTAATTGTTATTTATTTATCTATCAAGTAACATACTAAACATTATCAAGATGGTATTTACATTTTTTATTACGTAGCCAAATTCCGATTCTATGTAGCTAAGTATACCGTTCACTGTATATGATTTAAAATAAAAAAATTAATAAAAGGATATCTTTGTTTTCATTTCTTGATCAATTGTGATATCGATTAAAAGCGGAATTAACGTCGTTAGTCATGGTATTTTTCTTACGATGATACATTCCTTTTCACTTCTATAATCACTTTCTCCCGGCCTCTCAACGTTATACTTTTTACTGTAAAATTAATTTTGTTTATAAATTAATGTGTTAATAATAATGCAGATTTATTACATCTAAATGGCGAAAACGCAATTTTGTGTCTATAAATACGTAATACCATTTAAAAAAAAAAATATATAAAAACCGTTTAAGGTGGAAAAGTTTCCCGATTTGGTTTTAGCAATGCTTAATGGCTAGAGCTGAATATCTAGGTACCTACGTACTGACCATCCATCCTTATTTTTAGAATTCCACTAACTCTATGGACTACTAGGACGATGTGCGATATAACATTTAAAAACAAATGATATAAAGAACAGTACGGTCCTCATCTAATTAAACCATTTTTGCTTTTTCCATAAAGGTAACCGGATAATTATTAACTTTACTTATAAATACACGTACAAAGGAAAATAAAAAAAAAACAAAGGTAATTCAATTATTTAATCTGTCTAGAGCACAAAGGACGCTAATACTAGATTTCAAGTACTCGCCTGATTTTCTATCATTATTCAAAGCGCTACGTGTAAAACTCACACTGTTATTTTTTTTTTTTTAAATAAAAAGTATCGCATGCATTGAATTGTCGGATCAGATACGGCCTTACAATGGTTCAAACGGCGGCAAATGGCGTCCAAATTGATTTATTCATGAGCAAACAATGCATGTGGTCGTTATTTTGCATGACTTCTGTGAAAACGAATGGGTGGAAAATGCTCGGACGCATTAGAGTCCACAATTAGATTAAACGCAATTAAACACACAGCCGGCCTGACACGGCAGTGTGATTTCACAGGGCAAATGACCATGTCAAAGAAAAGCACCAACAGAATTTATTAATTTATGCAATTCATCAAAGGGAAACTAAGGCACCGACAGGGCGACAGGGCTTTGGACTAAAATTCTGATTTTGACGTACCTTGACGAAATTTGCTTTTGAATATACAATGAATTAGTATAATAACAAAAAGAATGATCGTTATGAGCAACTCCAGTAATTGTTTTTACAATAATCCCCGATTTACTTCAAATGCAGTTTTTTAGGCGTTTTATCAAAACATGAATTACATAAATATCCAAAATCATGCAAGTATGTTGTCTGTTGTATGCTGATGATGCGGTGCTGATTGCTGACAGTATGGAAGATCCAGAGTACCTCGTATCTAGGATGAACGAAGTATGTATGAAGAATGAGCTAATGATGAATGTAAATAAGTCCAAAGTCATGGTGTTTGAAAGAGAGAGTACGAAAACAGTATGCCATATAGTTGTGAATGATGAATACTTGGAGCAGATCAATGAGTTTGTGTATTTGGGAAGTATGTTTACGAGAGATGGAAAGACAGATAGGGATATTGAAAGAAGGGTGAATGCAGGAAACTCCATTAACGGAGGACTGAACGCGGTTGGCACAAACAAAAAGTTGTCCAAGGAAGCGAAGCTAGCAGTCCACAATGGAGTGCAGATACCAACTCTGATGTATGGCAGTGAGGCATGGAACTGGCAGAGGAAGGATGAAAGTAGACTGAATGCTGTAGAAATGAGATCTCTGAGACGAATGTGTGGTAAAACCATGTATGATCGAGTGAAAAATGTTGAGATTCGTAAAGAATGCAAGGCTGATGTAAGCGTAGTGAGCAAGATTAAGAAAGGGACGCTTAGATGGTTTGGGCATGTAGAGCGAATGAACGAAGAAAGGAGTGTAAGGGAATATATGACGCGAATGTGAATGGAAGAAGAAGCCGGGGACGCCCGAGGAAGACATGGCACGATCAAGTGAATCAAATACTCGAGTCGGGCCATGTCAGAAGTCGGAATAACAGAAGAGAATGTATGAGGCGTTGTATGAATGTGAATGAAGCAAGAAGTGTATGCCAAGATCGAGTTGTTTGGCGGTCCGTCCTCTCTGCCTACCCCTGCGGGGAAACGGCGTGATGGTTAGTTAGTAAGTTAGTTAGTCCGAAACGGGTAATATTTAAAAACGGTTTGAAAAAATATTTTTATAATAAAAATGATGGCTCGTCAAAAAAAAACTAATTTTATGAACCTTGAAAATATCTAACATTTTTTCAAGGTTGGTGTCGAGATTTGTTTGTTCATATCTACGTCTCCATGAGATAGATTCTAAAAGGGTTTTCAATTTTACAATAAGTATGCTATCTAGTAAAAAGTACGATAAACCCGCAAATAATTTTCTAAGCTGCCTCTAAAATTATGAAAATTGTTTTTTTTTTTTCATGGCATATACTTAAAGAATTAAAATAAAATAGTTCTCACCCATACCAGATATTTACTAAACCTTTAAAAAAAATAGATCGTTCAGTTTGGATGAGTATTTTGGCCTCCAATCCAAAATTCAGTTATGTATGAAACAGGCACCGCAGCCGTTCCCCTTAAAGGTTGTGCTCGAGAGATGATTGTTCATATTTCCGGCCCTATGGGATATATTCAAATACGGTTTTCGTTTTTAGAATAAGAATGATGGCCAGAATGCGATTCCGTAATATAATCTTATTTTGGATTTCGCTTAGATAACGTTAATCTCGTTGCATTTTTTAATCATTATCAAGATCTTCTTGGTATTTATGGGAATATACACATGTACAATCATTTTACGAAAATACTTTTGTTGTTTCATGTGAATATTTTTTTTAAAGTCACGAAAAGGAAAAAGAAAAGCTCAAGAAGGTGAGCTTAAATGTCATGAAAAGTGCACACCTTTTTCTCTCTGGATTTTCTCATAGAGCTTATCAACTACCTACACGAATTCGTATAATGGAGATATTTTATTGTTTAGTTTTCACGTCTTCAATTTTAATCAAACTTAGTAAAAGCATTATGTGGTATCATTTTCAATTCAATGGTTAACATGTTTTGAATCCATTGGTTGCCTTGTCAGTATACATATACCAAATAATTACACCGATAACAAATTAAAAAAATCATATTTGAAATAAAACGGATAAGAATTAAATATCAACAAATCGGGAGTTAAAAAGTTATTTGTAACATTTGCTTTAATTAATATTTTTAACATTTGCTTATTTCCTTTTGCAAAAGTTATTTGTAACATTTGCTTTTATTAATAACCAAATATTTTTTTAATAGCCAGTCATCCCTAAATTTTTTTCCATCCTTGAGAGAGTCTTAGGGAAGATACTGTGTTTTTACTTACGACGGCAGTTTATTTGTATAATTATTTTAATTTTGATGCCTTGGCTGTTCTTTATTTTTATTTCCTTGAATTATTCTTCTCTAATATAAATATAATAATTACTGTTTTATAATAATTTTGTTTAATTTATGTAAATATTTTTACACCAATACTCAATTATACAATACCTTACCTTATCTTTACAAAAAATAATATTAAGTGATGACTTATTGTTAATTTTTGTCTATTTTTATAATTTGTCTACGCATATGTCATTATTTTTTTAGTATATTTGTACCCTGACGAGGGAACCATTTTTTACCAAAGCATGTTGATATTTATTTATTAAATAGTGGTTTATACAAAACATCTCTTAATCATTGAATTAATTTTCAGTTAAATCATTCAGATTCAACAAAACTCGCACCAACAATGCGGGCTGAGGGTGGTAACCCATCTCTCCGTGAATTTGAAGGGCGTTGGTATCAAGTTTCAAGTCATTTCTGGTTGGCGATGTTCCCACACGGCTCGAGGGATAAAGTGTATCGATTATGACAGGACACTAGCGCCCAGCCTAACAAGAGAGGTTGCCAACAGTTCCGCAGATACACAGGGAAGAGTTATTTTTTTTTTTTTATTAATTTCATTTGTTATCGGCTTTATGCGCCGAAATAGCTATCGCAATTAATGAAAAATAAAATAATATATTTGATATAATTTGAATTTTTAAAAAAATCGTAAATTTTACTTGGTAGTTTTTAAATTCTTGTAAGTAAAAAAATAAAGAACATCGTCGGTAATATTAAAACCCAATTAGACACCACACTTAATGAATCTTCTTCGTAAACGTGGATAACCGATCTTTGACATCAGATGCATGTAATGATTTCAGTTTAATGGTAACGAGAAAATAATACGTAGATAAACAAATAACCAAAGTTGTTTATAAAATCAGTGAAACCGATAATAATGGCTGGATATTGCTTGAGCGGTCCTTTAGTTGGCGTAGATTTAGCGTGATTGAGCCTAACCCTAACTTTACCTAACCCAGACGGTCCGTTAAGGAATAGACATGCACCGAATGCAACAAAAATGGGTGAAATGTTTCGCGATGCCTCGCTGCATGGACTTGCACACGGGTCTGCAAATGTCAGTATATTTGTAGCCATTAATCTGTCGGTATTGCAAATTTCTGTTTTACTGTCCCACATGTCGCGTACCGTCGATTGAGTCAAGTGACGACGATATTGTGGAATTTTACATTTATTCACAATGATTTCATTATATTATTGATATGCCTAATTAATAGATTCGTAAGAATATTTAGAAAGCAATTTTCTACTGAAAGAATTTTTTTAATTAAGAGTTCTTTAAGATGATTTAGGCGGTAACGCGATAATGTCGCGAATCTAATGAAACCTCGTACCGCTTGCTGTATACTAGAAGTACGTTGCACCGCTTCTGCTAACACCCCGCGTCGTGTACTGGTGCTGATAGAAATATAATATGGCACAGTGGGCTGTCGGTATCACGCATGAGGTTTACGTCGATTCCTTGCTGGACCGTCAGTGAGCGGCCTTAGGCTGCTCTCTGACGGTCCGGTGAGGAACGAACATTTCACTCGTTACTGCAGACACCGCACAGAAAAGTCAAGTTTGTTAAAGTAAGGTAACGGTTTGCAACGCAGTCCATTGTGGGAATTTTCTGCGCAGTGTCTCCAGTAGCGAGTGAAATGTTCATTCCTCACCGGACCGTCAGAGAGCAGCCTTAGTCTAAAGGACAATATTTAAAATCTCGGCACACTAGTAGATAAGAAGAATAATGATTCACCAATGGAAATGATTAATTTATATGCAAAGAACCGTTCCCTTATATTATGCACATGCTTCTCCAAAACGAAAAAGAGTTTCCGTGATAAGACACATGATAAACCGAAAGAAAAATATTAACATTACAAAATATCATTGCAAGAGGTGTCCTACGTGATGGTCTGTCAGTGAGATCGTATCTGCATCTACATACGAGCATCTAGACTCCCCATTTCGAATTCAAACGCCTTTTCCATCATATGATCGGAATATTTAAGCGATGGACTGTTCTTGGAATGGGCTTGATTTATTTTTCCAACTTCCGATCATGGTTCGAATCCTAGAGCGGAAACCACTTGTCGGTCGTGATCTTAGAATAAAGAATTCACTAGAAGTGCCTTCTATGTAGATTGAAATGGAAGCCGGTGTGCCTTTGAATTAGTACATTTTGGCTCTTGCTCCGAGAGAGCTAATGAAAAAACAAAAAAAATACTGCGCTGTATCTCTTCCACTGCCTGCATTGTATACTCTTATTGCCGTTTTATTTGATCGAAATGAAATAATGATGACGACATCATTTCTGTGTTAGCTATTTTAAGGCTCAAAGGCCAGATTTTTGAATCACGAAATACGCCCACATTGCATTTCTTGCGTTCTTCTTTATTCTATGATCGTGATATATTGAATAAGTCGTTAACTTACAAATTAACTTGAGTACACAGTTCATTGGATGTTTAAGAAAGATTGACGTGACTGTATACATTTGGTTATGTAGAGCCGGAGAAATGTGTGTCAAATGGGTGGAAAGAGATGTCGGGAACGCCCCGAGCCAGACACGAAACCACCAAGTAAAAACTCACGTTAATCGGGTCATGCCAATAGTCGCAATAACAGAAGAGTATGTGTGGGACGATATGTGAATATGTGCCAAGAGTTGTGCAGCGTTCCATCCTCTCTGCCCACTCCTGGTGTGAAAAGATGAGATTGTCGATTGTTTTATCACGTGTTAAAATTTATTGCTTATAATTTAATTTTTAACCTCACTAGGACTTAGCCTGTATCGAGGTTAACAATTTTATGAGTTAATTAAAATAATTTAATTATAAAACAATAAATCAATTTAATAAAGTTTGCATTAATTCAAATGCCACAGTTGGCTTATTGTATTCGCACAACAAAATAACATTATGGCCTTAAAAAAATTCGAACAGACTGGTACTAGAGCGGCTCGAAGGTATGCGAAATGATTATAATGTGTTAAACGTGTAGGTAAACTAATTTAATGTTAAATCTTATATTTTGTTATTCATTTAAGAAGGAAAGAGATAAAAAAATGGAAATCCGCGCCTAACACAAATATTATAACAATCTTTCTAAAAGTAAAAAAGGAATTAGACGACTTAGCACATTCCGGAAGACTTATATAAGTGGAGCCTGAACCTAACAAAAGTCAGTACACTATATTATACAGTACACTATATTATAAGTAGCTACTGAATTATTGCAAAATAAACAGTTTTTAATTTTTCTTTGTACAGTATTTATGTCCGAGTTCATTCCGAGTCTCTTACGAGTCCGGAACGACTCTCCTCTATACTGCCGCTCGTCGTTGTGCATTGTTTTGTTCACCGCGTCGAAAATTTAAAGATCCATATAATGTTTAATAACGTTTACTAACTAATAATGTTTGAAAGAAATAAAAACGTGGTTGGTAACTTTCTTAATATTGAGTATTTATTTTGTTAAAACTATTGAGATTTTAGATAATGATGGCTTATAGCTGTCATACGAGAGAACCGAAACTGCAGTTAAGCGAGATGTCTTTAAGCCTAAGGAAAAGGATAAAGAATTTTCCTTAAAAAGAACCAGAGTAGCTCTACAGGCTTTTCCGCGTATATTGAATGTATATACCCTCTATAATGGTAATAAGTAAAATAAAATAAATACAATATTGGAACGAAGAGGTGCGCACTAATTGCGTATACATTCAAATCTTAATTGCACGCCGCAGTTTTGACAAGTCTACTTTATTATTACCCAGAATTCGCCTATATTTTTCAAGAACATTTGCTAGAGCTATCCGTAAAACATACTACGCCAGTACCATTGCCGACTAATCGTGTACACTCTCTGACGCGCGGCATGCATCGTTATTGGAAACTACGCGAACCTAACCTAACTTAATTCAATTTTTAATTAATAATTATTTTTATTGAGATTTAAAAACTTCATTGTAATTTTTAAACATTGAAGAAAATAATATTAACATAACCTAAATGAAACTTTAAAACGGAAAAAAACGACAGAAAATAAAAAAAAGATTTCAGTCGCATCTGAGACTCGAACCCAGGACCTCTGCCTATACGGGGCAACCGCTTAACCAACTTAGCTAATGAGATCAGTTTAATTGATGTCATCTTCATCGATATCATATCTCAAATATTGTCAATATTATTCTCCATTTTTAATTCCATATTATTGGCAACTATCTTTATAATGATTACAAAGTTCTTAACGAACACAATTGCAAACTAGACAGTGTCTCGTTGCCAATAATATATATCACGGTTGCACTTAACTGAACCTGACAAAATTGTTTAATTTTTGTAAGTACATATTTAGATTTAGATGTCATTGCTTCAGGGAGCCATATAACATCATTACACATACTTTGTTACTTCTGATTCTATACTGTCTGTGAACATTTTGGTGCTTTGCCTTATATATTTTCCTAATTACTTTATTACACCTAACGTGGGAAGTACACGCACAAATCATGTATACTTTTTCAACAATTTATGTCTTAATACTTCTGAAACCATACAGCGTATGTACACCATGGGTGTGTTTTGTCCTTGTATACCTGTATTAAAATACGCGGTTTCATCACAAGGCATTAAGCGAACAAATGATGAACCGAAAAATATCACCAAATTAATTCCGTTCGCCAACAAAAGCAAATGAAGAACTGGCAAATCGCGTCATTCGATGGTGCCCAAAGAATCCAATATGGTCCAAGGTCGCCTTAAAACCGCAGAATCAACGAGATAATCAAGTTAGGCGGAAACACGTAGTAACTCCAAGCATTCGTGATGCTAAGAATGGACAGGCAAAGCTAAGGAGTTCTTCATTCAACAGCGGATGGACTTTTGCTGATGTTTTATTAATCACCTCTGGACAATTATAATAGTGCCACTTTGTAATAAAAGCACGTCGTCGTTGTCATTTTACATCAGCTCTTCGAAGTACATTAATACTTACATATCAAGTATTAAGAGGTTTTGTTGAGGTCTCTGTTTCATAAAAAAAAAAAAATTTGGATTTGAGGCCAAAATACCCACCCAAACTGAATGATCTTTTTAAAGTATTAACGATATAGTAAGTATTTTATTTATTTTTGTTTTAAATTGTAAAATATATGTCAAAGAGTATAGAGATATCGATTTTTCATGATTTTAAGGGTATTTTTTTTTTAATTGTCATATTTGTTACACGATTACATAAAATAATAAAAAAAAAAACAAAACAAAACATTTAAAAATAACTTTTTTTTATGTCGATTATGTACAACAAATTTGTGGTCCAACGTAAATTAGTCGTTTTTAATTGAAATTTACGCTCATCACAATGCTGATTTTACCATTTTTTGTGTTTCTTGGGCATTAACTATGGACCAATTTTTAGACATTTTGTTTGAAAGGTTTTATTCACTATGTACTTTTTACTTGAATTTATTATTTTGCTACCGGTTTCGACACATCCGTGTCATTCACTGGCGTTCTTAAAAAGATTTAAGAACGGTAATGAATGACACGGATGTGTCGAAACCGGTAGCGAAATATTTAATTCAAGTAACAAAAGTACATAGTAAATTAAAGTTTTCAAACAACTAACTTTAATACTTCATTCATTTTATTTTATAATTCATTATATTTTCATAGTAGGTGCGGTATATTTTTTTTTTATCACATTAACCCTGAAATAATTGCTAAAGTTGTCTCTAAAATCGTTAAAAATCGATTTATTTAATGGCCTATACGAGTATAAAAGAAAAAAAAAATGATTCTAATCCGAACTAGATATTTGCAATATCCTTTGATAAAAAAAAAGATTGTTGGGTTGGGCTGAGAATTTCGACCTGATATCCAAAATTCAATTTTGTATGAAACAGGCCGCGTAGCCGTCCCTCTTAACTAACTAATCTGCCGGGGGTAGGCAGAGAGGACGGACTGCCAAACAATTCGGTCTTGGCACACACTATTCACACTATTCACACTGTTCATGATTTTCAAATTCATGCATCATGTCAATATTATATGATATTGCCGTCTCATATATCTCTCCTGTTATTTTAACATGGCCCGAATCTATTACAGTTTGGTTCACTTGATCGTGCCATATCTTTTTCGGGCGTCCTCAGTTTCTTTTTCCAATCACATTCGAGTCATATATTTTCCTAACCCTCCTCTGTCGTTCATCCGCTCTACATGCCCAAACCAACTAAGCGTCCCTTTCTTAATCTTACTTATTATGCTCGCATCAGTCTTTCATTCTTCGGGAATATCAAAATTTACACGGTCATACATAGTTTTACCACACATACGTCTCAGGGATCTCATTCCTACGGCATTCAGTCTACTTTCATCCTTCCTCTGCCAGTTTCATGCCTCACTGCCGTACATTAGGATTAGTATCAGCACTCCGTTGTGGACTGCTATCTTCGCCTCTTCGGACAAGATTGAGTGGTTACGATCCTTCGCTACGAATCCGGAGGTCGCCGGTTCAAATTTTATTTTATTCGATTTAATTGTATTATTTCACAATTTATTCATTCAAAATAATATGCAGTAAATTTGCGGCACGTTCCAGAGTGGTAGATACTGTCAGTATCGCCCTGGTGAAAGCCCACCATTCAGAATCGAAACGTTGCTTGAAATGGCTATAACCGTATTTGGTGACCAGATCTGAATACCCAGGTACTTCCCCACCATATTATTCCCTACCTCCTTCCCCTCCTCAATACCTTCAGCCTCACAACATGCCATAGTTTCACTGGTTCCCGAAGGCAGAAAGCACGTGGGACTCTTGTTTGTTATCACATAAAAAAAATAATAAAAGCTGCTTTCAGTCCTCCATTAATAGAGTTTCCCGCATTAACCTTTCTTTCAATATTCAATTGGAAGTATTAAATATAGAAAATTAAAAAAAAAAAGTATTTTTATTCGATTCTCAAAATAAACACTTTGAACAAATACCCGGGCAGGTTAATCAATCTCGTGTAATGAATCGTAAATGCGGGAAAATAATAACCACTTTATTTTGGTATTGCCGGGTGGTAGGTAGGTACCATCGCAAAAGGTCAGATAATTGTGCAGCATTTTTTTTAAAGTAGCGATCCTTGCAGAGTTAAAAATATTCTCTGATATGTATAATTCGCCTGATTAAGTTTTAGCGTCGTGTTTCGCGTGACATTACATGCATTCTCCTGACAGGGGAAATATGTGCAGAGATTATTTTCTTCCTTAATGATTCTCGCAAAGATTTAAAGGCATGCAAAAGAGGGACGCTTAGACGGTTTTGGCATGTAGGACCGATGCACAAAGAAAGAAATCTCTTTGTGGTGATTGCGGTTCTTACCAACTTATCAAATTTTGTCGGTAATTATGTTTAGTGTTGCTGGGAATTGTATTCCTTTCCCGCGTTTACACACGTCATGATTGTTCAAATTTTGGCGGCGATGGGTGTTTCAATTTTTGTCTTCCCGTAATAACGAATTATAATTACTAGTGAAAGTTCTGCATAACCTTAACAGAATCAACACAAACTAAGGGAAAGGTATCCAATACCCTTTATCCGCTACCGTAAATACTGCTTTCACATCACAATATGCTTGTTTTTGCCATTTTAATATTAAATAATAGATCCCATTTAAAAAGTAACTAAAGCTACCGGAATTGGAGAAACTGCGGTCGGTCTAGGCCGCATCGCCTCGACAGAGTCTAAGGACATTATATTACGCGGAATCGAACGATAGAAGAAGTCGTAGACAGCACTGAATGAAATACTTGAGTCGGGCAAAGTAAGTCGAAATAACAGAGGAGTATGTATGAGACGATGAATGACGGATTATGTGCTAAGACAGAGTGTTGTTTCGTGGTCTATCCTCTCTGCCTAACTTTAACAGCGTTACGGTTTGTTAGTTAGTTAGACACTATAATTTTGTTTTTATAAACAATAATTATTAGCCTGAAAACACTCATCCAAATTGAAAAAACCTTCCGAGCAAAGATAAATGTCGCCGGAAGGACTCGAACCCACACCCTTCTAATATCCGGTCAGATGCTCTACCATTGAGCTACGTCGGCTTATCGCAAACCCGCCAAGTTAATCAATATATAGTAGTGTTTTCATTCAATAATTACGGTTTTTTATTATATTTCACCTGTAAACAACCAACTTTATTTGTATGAGGAAGGCTTGTAACGGCTAAATCCCTCACTAGGTGGCGTCGAGACAAATTATGTCTTCATTTTATTGGTGAAAAATGTTTGACTTGTCAAATATTTATTAATTAAGAAACTTTAGTTTATCAATTAATAACTATAATTTTGCTTATGATTCATTGGGTTCATTTATACTACTACTTACAGTTCACGGAATAATTCTCACTTAAGGGGGAGAGGGACGTCGGAGTGTTATTATTTATTAATTCAAAATAATGATAGTATTATTACGAAATACGATAAATATATAAATTTACATAGGCTTTACATTTATCAAAATCCAATCAAAATATTACTTTTTTCTGACCGTTCCATTGTATGTTTTACAAAATATTTAAAATACGAATATGATTTTTAAAGTGAAGAAAAGTATATTTAATAATTTGTCGCTGCGTTTTTGTAAATAAACGTAACCAAAAATAAAAACAACGTAACAAAAACAGTATTATTACGCAAAACGATAAACATACTTTTTCTTAAAGAAAAAAATATTTATTAAATATTTTATAAATTTACATAGGCTTAGCATTTATCAAAATCTAATCAGAAATATTACTTTTTCTGACCGTCCTATTGTATGTTTTATCAAATATTTAAAATATGAATATGATTTTTAATGTGGATAAAAATATTTTTAATCCTTTCTCGTTACGTTTTTGTAAATAAACTTAAACCAAAATTTGTAATCGGAGTTAAAAAAATATTAAAGTTACGTAGTGTTTATGAAAAAATTAAACTAGGCACTGTTCTTTTTTAAAATTTATCTTATCGGCATGTTAAAGAAAAACCTATACAGCATTTTTTAAGGATATTCAACTTTTTAAATGTTTTTGTAAAACATGCGTAGAATGGTCAGAAATGTGCAATATTTCTGATTTTATTTTGATAATTGCTAAGCCCATGTAAATTTAAAAAAAAGGTAATTAATATTTTTCTCTTTATAAACACCATGTTTATCGTATGGCAAAATAATATTATCATTATTTTGAATTAATAAATAATAACTCTCCGACGTCCCCCTCCTCGTGAAGTTGATAAATTGAATTTAAATAAATCAATAGATTCGAAAAGTTTCGTATTTACACAACATAATATTATGATATATGTTTATATGTAGGGTGGTACAAGTCACGAAATATTGAAGGAAGTAATATAAGAGACATATAGAAACAAATAAGTAAACATGAGTGTCAATTCTCAACAAATATTTAGATTTAATCAGCCGTAAAAAGCAGTAATCCGAAAGTCATACGTAACGTTGTTGATGGCAACGCCTGCGAGTGGCCTTACACATGCCTTCGACTAAAGCATGTAATTATTTCCTGAAAAAATATCATTAACGAATATTAGATAACAAAACGTAGGTACTTAATATTAAATAAGTAAAACAAATCATAATCCTTGCTTCATTCAACGTCTCATAAACATACTCTTCTGTTAATTCGACTTACATGGCCCGACTCAAGTATTTCATACAGTGCTATCTAGGACTTCTTCTATCATTTGTCTTACTTATTATCAGAGTGGAAGATACTCTCAGTATCGCCCTGGTGAAAGACGACCGTTCAGAATTGAAACTTTGCTTGAAATAGCCAGGTATTTCCCCACCTACCTCTTCCTCTTCTACTTCCCCTCCCTAATACCATCAACCTCACAACATTCCCGAATTGGGGATGCCATAATCTCACTGGCTCCAGACGGTTGGGAGCAGTTCGGATTCTTGTGCGGTATTCATATAAAAAATAATAATAAAAAAATTCCTCGCCCATGACATCGCTTCTTCTGCAGTGATACGGGTGGATCATTTCGCTATCAAAGGAAATAAAAAATGATGTTTTAACCTTCTATTAAATATGTGTACATATATTAAAAGTCTCCAATAAACATATAAATATGTCGAAAGTACTCGTAGATGCTTAGAAGTGAGATCAAATAAGAAAAGGGTTGTTGCAATTACATTTATTTTAATTTCAGACTTTGAATAAAACCTCTCTGGGAAATTAACTTGCATGCCAAAGGGTTCATTATTGCAATCATTAAACGTAATTAATAATCACTGCTATATAATAAAACAACATACCTCACTTCTGAATAATGCAGGTTGTATTCAATATGGTTATTGGTATAATTAATAAGTTTATTACGAAAAGCTAATCGCTATAACTCTGCTCTGACGTCATAGATAGGGGAGCGGGCACAATAGTGGGCGAGATTGACAACACTGTTACGTCATAGATACAAAATATAAACAAAATCATTAGCCAATCATCTCACTAGGAAAAAACCTGTGTTGAGATGAGCGGCATTACAATTTAATAAAAATCAGTAAATAGTAAGTGAATAATAATACACGAATAAAAATAACTAAATATTAATAAGTAAATAATTCTAAATACATAATAAAAAATAAATAATAATAATAAGTAAATAATTATCAGTAAATAGTAATAAGCATATAATAATAGACATATAATATTAAGTAAATATTAAAAAGTAAATAGTAATAAGTACATAATAATAAAAATAGATAAATAATAATAAATAAATAAAATTATGTAAATAGTAATAAGTAAATAATATGTATAATGATTAACTTGATAAAGATGATTCCATGATAAATCAACACACGTATGAATCGGCATACTTTTTAAAAGTGATATAAAGTCTTTAAAATTACAAAAAAAAACTAGTCCATTAACCTAATCTAATTAATCATTTTTTGTTCGTATTTTTAATGTAATTTCATATCACTTTCAAAAAGTGTGTTGATTTATCCGGTCACCAATAAAGGTATATGTACGAGTATATAAGAGACGTTGAGGTACTCGCTAGTCCTACCACATGCTCGGCATTGGTATTTATAGTGTAGTGGTCCAAGAATTTATTTGATTCAGAAGGTTGAAAAAAAATCTCAGGGATATCATACTTGACAAGTAGGGCACCCCAGCAACGCGCCCCCGCCTGGAGATGCCTACTCCAACCACGTCTGAATAAGTCCGGCCATGTATTATTGCTCTTGTTCTGTTGCTGAGAGTTCCGGTGTAACTCTCTTTCTGTAATATGCGATTTATGAGAAAAAAAAGGAGAGATTGCAATGGATCTATCAGAAGACCTTTATACCCCCTGTCTTTAAACAACACCCTGTTTAATGGACGGTACGAGCTCTAGTACAAATCTGATTGTGAATTTCCTGAAAAAGCCCAGGCAAAGGTATGTCGGAATTCGCGAATCTTAATTCGCAATCAGCTGATTCGGAAGGAATGCAATATGAAGCAGGTTGTCCGGGCACTGGAAATATCTCATTGTTGGATCTAACTTTATTACAGAATCCTGCTAGCGACGTTATCGGCCATCTGGGACTTTGTCATTCTGCGCTATTAGTTGGGCTGATCATTGAGGCTTGATCTGAGCAGGGTTGTGTAACTGCGACCAAACAAATCACTAAACAGGTAAACATACTTGCGCCACCAGTCCATTGTTCTGAAAAAGTTAGGATGGAATTACAAAATCTTATCCAGCACTGAAAAGTTTTTTTAAAAACAGAACGTGATTAATTCGTTATTAAAATGGAGCTCACACCAAAGAAGAATATTTCAAATTATGTTAACATGTTTTACAATTCCCATAATTCATACCTCTTTTCGGCAACGAATTTTAGGTACTTTGCGGTACGAATTTACAACATTCTTTCGGTTAGCATGAAAAATCTGATTCACAAAAAATATTCAAACACAATGTAAAAAAATGGATTAAAAGTAATGACAGGGCATTTACCGGTGCACTTACCCAATTTTAAAATTATTGATTTAACGATTTACTTATTTTTTATGTTATTTATAATCTATTACCTATTTATTATCTTAATATAAGTGCATATTCATGGTTATTTAAAAATTATAAAATGATTTACAAAATTACTGCCTCAACACAGGCTAGCCTAGTGAGACGGGTTGTGTGAAACAACAACTTTATAAACCACTGTACACTTACATTATTATATTATACATGTCTTTTAGTTATAATTAAATTTAATTACAATAAAGATATTATTATTATTATTATGTATATAAATATACAATCCATATAATGGTACCTAAATTATTTTTCGCAAATCTTTTTTGTATGCGTTAATGACTGCTAATCGCAATCGATAAAGGCAACTTCAAGGAAAAAAAATGTTTCAATATACAAGAATACATCACTAAAAGCTCCTGTATGCGTATTATGTACATGAATGCTAGAAGCATTAGAAACAAAATTGACGAAATTGAAGAAACTCTAAAAAACATTTCAGAAACAGTTCATATTCTCGTAATCACGGAAACCTGGCTACGTAAAGGAGAGGAAACTTTTTTCAATATTGCCGACTACTCTGGAAATTTTGTTTCCCGTGAGATGGACAGAGGAGGAGGAGTCGCCATTTACATGCATAATACACTCGACAATAAAAAAATCGAAGAATGCGGCAGTGAAAATACCTTTCTAGGAATTAGGATTACGGCAAAAAATATTAAACCTCTAAATCTGTATGTTTTTTACCGTAAGCCGAACTCAAATATAACAGACTTCTTTGACTCTTTAGAAATAATATTAAATAAAAACAAACAAGACACATTACTTATTGGAGATTTCAATATCGATATTTCAAAAGACACTGATATTGCACGGAAATATATTCACACCTTGAAATCGTATAACTTTTATGTATGTAACACAATATTTCCCACAAGAGTAACTAACAACACCAGTTCGCTAATAGACCACATAATTACAAATAGGACAAATAGTTCCGGAAAAATCTCAAATATTGATGATCCCCTTAGTGACCATAATATACTTATATTGGATTATGAAAATTCCCTAAAAAACCTCCCCAATAACAGATCCGCAAGAAACCTATCAAATGCTTACAAAATAAATTATCAAAAATTAAATAACACACTTAAAACTTGTAAATTTACCCATTCGTCTGACGATGTAAACAAAAATTATAATAACTTCGCTGACTATCTCCAAAATGTTATGAATTCGTGTAAAACAAAACTAAAAACTAATATAGGAGACAAAAGACCTAACAATACTCCATGGTTTGATGCAGAACTTGATAGGCTGATTAAAAAACGAAATAGCATATTTAAACTTTGGAAACGAAATCAAGGAAGTATTCCTTTGACAACAGAAAAAAATAAAGCTCGTAATACTGTCACCAACTATAGAAGATATATTAAAACTAAGTATTATACGAATTTGCTTAATGAAAACATGAATAAGCCACAACGAACATGGAAAACAATTAACTCCATTATATCAAATAGCTCCCGAAACCCAACAATAGCTTGTAAATTGCTAGTCATAAATGACGAAGAAGTAAAAGAACCAAAGGAGATTGCAACCGCTTTCAACACATATTTTCTCTCAGTTGGGGAGAGTCTCGCATCAGTCATAAAAACTTCAAAAACTGATTTAAATACCATCTACACGGCACCTCAAGCAAAACAATCTTTTAACATGATCAGGACAAATAAAACAGAAATCTTACGGATCATATCCAACCTCAAATCTAAAGCGGCAGCTGGTTCCGATGGTATAACCTCTCTCCTTCTCAAAACTGCAAGGAGGAACTGGTGGATGACCTCGTATTCTTAATAAATCTCTCTCTGTCAAAAGGTATCTTTCCAGACAAACTAAAAGTTGCAAAAATTATTCCTATACATAAAGACGAATGTAAAAAAATGTCCAAAATTATCGTCCAATCTCTATACTTCCAGCTATCTCCAAATTTTTTGAATGTGTCATCAAAGAAAGACTATTGAAATATCTCGAACAAAACAAAATTCTCACCTCAAAACAATACGGTTTCAGACGACGATCTAACACTAAATGTGCAGCTTTCGATTTCATATCAAATCTGCAGAAACATATTGACCATGGAGATTTTACAGCGGCAATATTTATTGATCTAAAGAAGGCGTTTGACACGGTGGACCACAACGTATTGATCGAAAAACTGAAACATTTGGGTATTGTTGGTACTCCTCTGGAACTTTTCAGATCTTACCTATCAAATCGCTTTTCGGCAGTAGAACTGGGTGGAGAAATGAGTGAATTGGGTGAAATAACATGTGGAGTGCCACAGGGATCAATTCTTGGACCGTTGCTATTTCTAATATATGTTAATGACATAACAAAGTGGGGCATTAAAGGAACTCTTCAACTTTATGCGGACGATACTGTAATTTTTTATAACAAAAAAAACCTAGCGGAACTCGAAATGGAAATGAATGCCGATGTTTCCCATCTCACAACCTGGTTGAGAATAAATAAACTGACCCTTAACGTAAAAAAAACGCATTATTTACTATTCGGCAACAAGAAAAATTCCAGCCTCGATATCAAAATTGGTGACAACTGCCTCGAAAAGAAAACGACAACAAAATATTTGGGCCTTATAGTAGATTCTCAACTCTCGTGGGATCTCCACATAAATCATGTAAAGGAGAAAATTACCCCCATAACTGGTGTGCTATATAGACTTCAAGGATTACTACCCATTCCGTTACTAACTGCAGTATATTACGCCATGGTACATTCACACATTTCCTATCTCTGCTGTATCTGGGGCTTTGCCTCGAAGAAATTGATTGCTGATCTGCAGGTGGTTCAAAACCGAGCCCTCAGAAATGTTTTTGAACTTCCATGGGACACTCATGTCAGGGACATCTACTCAGTTTCCGGTATCCTTCCAATCACGATCCTTCCTAAGTATGAAATCACCAGCACCATCCTACAAATTACTCAACAATCAACTCACACTAACGTCAAGCCACTTTACAATCAAGACATCCACAACCACAATACTCGAAATAACAATAAAATCCGCATTCCTCAAACACACACTACAAAATATGGAATAAAATCTTTAAACTACATTGCCTACACACTTTATAATTCGCTTCCAGATATGTACAAAACCATCCAGAAAAATAAAAAATCCCAAAATGATGGTATAAAGGAATACTTTTTAAGGATTTTTAAAAATGAAAATCAGTAAATCCATATTTGTATATTTTGTTGTTCCCTTATATGTTTTCTCTTGTGTGTTGTTCTATTTAACTTGGCCTTATAAAATTATTTCTGTCTGTATGTGAAACTTCTATTTTTGATATTTTGCTGTCAATGTAAAATTGTATGTACTATCTCCTACTTATGTATTGTAAATTCCTCCCGTCCTAAAATGAGTTTTGAAACTCATCGGGATTGCTTTAGCAAGAAATAAATATATTATTAAAAAAAAAAAAAAAAAAATGTTACAATGAAACATTTTTATTTTTATAAATTTCTTGAAGTAATTGAGCGTTAAACCTAAAATAACAATTTATTCCATTTTATACTCCATATGTATGCCCGCCAATAAGCAATTCATCTCCATATTTAAAAGCATAGCGTGCTAAATGTATTTTATTGCATAATATTAGAATTAGCGCCATCTTATGGCGCCAAGTTTCTAAAACTCCGTTTCAAATACCCTCCCTGATTACATGTGAATTTTTTATAAAACTGTTTTAAGTGATCAAAAGGAAACGAAGGAATTAACTGCGTTTGAATCGACGATCAATATTTATTATAAAAAATTGTTATTCAAACCAATTTCAATTGTTCAAGTTAATATATTTTTATAAAATAAACGCTCAAATTTGTTTTGAACCATTTCAATTTAACGTAATAATCAACCGGTTTCAGAAGTACCCTTCCTTCGTCAGGAGTATATTAAGACGTCTTAATATATTCCCGATGAAATAAAACAAATGTTTGCCTTTATATTATAATCATTACAAGCCACAAAGTAAAGGTTTTTTACGAATATGAAATACGTTTTAAGTATATGTTTTATTAAGCAAGTCACAATAAATCGGCGACAACCCCCCCGAGTCTATTGATACTCATATTTTGACAATGCCTCTGAAAGGCAACATCTGTTATACGTAAAAATGCTTTAATTTTTTTTTAAAATAAAAATTGTATAGATTAAACACTTAAACTGCAAAAGTTGATTTCAAAGGAGGAACAATAACCGAAGAACGCTTTTATTCAATGGGGACAGAAAGCAGTTCAATGTTTATCTCCGTTCTATATCGAACCACATGCTATTGTTTAAAAAAAAAAAATTGTATTAACATATCCTTAAAACTTTATGCACTTTTCTGGAATTTATGTACCTACCTAACAAAGATTTAAAAAGCTTTTTATATGCATAAAATGTAATAAGCAATTAATATTTATTAATTGATAAACTAAAGTTCTTAAAAACTTAAGACAAGATTTTTGTGCATAGCGCAAAGGGTAACAATTATTATTTTTATAAACAATAATTATTAATCTAAAACACTCATCCAAATTGAAAAAACCTTCCGAGCATAAAGCGCGGGCAGGACCGCACCCTTCTAAGGTAGAGCATCTACCGGACAGAAGGGGTGGGTTCAACCTATTCGTAGGGCGTTTGGATATGAAAGTTTACTTAGTTGTAAAAATATTTAAAAAATTGCTTCAACAATATAATTAAAAATAAATATACACAGCGCCCTTCGGGTGATTTTTCACAAAGACGTCACTATACCAATTATCCAAATATTGTTATTATCATTATACATGTAATAACTCAAGAACATACTAGATATTGGTCAAACCTTTTGTTTAAAAAATAGATCATTTACTTCGGTTTGGTATTTTTGCCTTTAATTCAAAACAAAATTTAAGGTTACTGATTTATGCTTTTCGACCAATGATTAAATAACATTAAGACGTGGCCTATTCCCGTTCTTTTTTAAGAAGATTCCTTATAATTTTCCTTGGGCTTAAAGACATATGGCTTAACTGCGGTTCCGGGCCTCTCAGATGTCAGCTGTCAGCTGTCATTCAGCGAATGACATTCATTAAAAATATCAATATTTTCGTAGAGTTAACATGAGAAAAACTCAATATTAAGATAGTTGCCATTTTCCCAACTACGTTATTATCAATTTTAAACATTGTTAGCTTTTCAATTATAAATGGAAATATAAATGCAGGCGGCAAACGTCCCTTTCAGTAGTAGTGACAGAATAAACATGTCATTACTATCTATTGATGTAGATACCTTATTACAAAATGCAATTCTTCGTTAAAAGGCGTATTTATGCTATTTAAAAATTAAATAAAGATGGATTAATTTGCATTATAATATAATGTAACTGTTTTAAATAGTTTTGGTTCAAAACCTTGTGTCACTTGAATATATTTCATCAATTTGTGTTTTCAAACAATCTGCTTGGGATTTTTTTACTATACCAGAATACCACAATTAAGCACGAAGTCTTTAAGCCTAAGGAAAAGGATAAGAAAACTTCATTAAAAAGAACCAGAATAGGGCTCCTGGCGTACCAATAAAGATATCTGTCCAAAAGTTGATACTAAAATGGCTGCCATGATGGCGGCGACACCGTATCGTTTCGAATGAATATTTAATCTGGATTACATAAATTATTGAATGGTGTTATCAATATTTCTATGAATATAAACATAGTGGTATTATATCATAAAAAAAAACAAATTGTTAAAACAGCATATCATGAGAGTCTCAAACTCCGTGCTGTGCTCGCTACGCCTGTGTTTTTTTCTGAGAAACTAAATTTTTGGTTTGAGGGTTGCCCGTTTAAATGATAATTTATACAATTTGTTAATTGTCATAAGCTCCCCGGTGAACACACTTAAATGTCGTACACTTAAACATGTCTTAGTACTAAAATACTTTGGATAATATTAGCATGAATAGTATTGTAAACAAAAAATGAATTAAAAATTCCAATATTAGTAATTTGCAATATGAAAAGGAATTTGATATATTATAGTAATAAAGTGATGATTATAAAGAATTTTTTTAATCATTTATTAATAATGACGCCACATAGTGAATACCAATCTTTTGAAGTGAAATAAATATTCATTTACCTGTGAAATGATATTTCTTCCGTTTTTTTTATTTGAAACATTTTTATACTCGTAGGCTGAATACTTGATCGTCATCTTCACTGTTTATTTAATAATTTTTTACTGTTTTCAAGCTAATATTTTGTAATTAACCGACAGATCAAAAGAAGGATTCACACGAAATAATGGACAGATGCTATCAATTTGGCGATGTATTTAAAAAAAAGAAGTAGGCGCTGAGACTATTCATGTCTCTGTCTAAAAAAGGATACGCGACAGCAAAGAGAAGAGTACAACTCTTTTTGGTGTTAATAAGTAATTTATTTGTCGTCTCACTCTATAGCATTAAGACGCTTCCTCTCTTAATTGAATTACAATAAAAAATACATATGTGAGTGTGTACTCAAAATAAACATTTTTTACTTCAGTAATAACAATTTGACACCAATTTGTTAAATTATGTTGGAAAAAAAAAAAAATTTCAGATCTTAAACCATTTCTCTAAAATCAAACTTGTTTTGTTAAGACTGAAATCTCGTTAATAATAATAATAATATTTATTTGAAACACATTCTTTTATAGAAATATTTAAGAAGGCTTTGACTGTCAACTAGGAACAAATCCCGTTTTAGGACAGTCAAATTGATAACTTTAGTTCATATTAATATACATATACACGAGAAAATATAAAAGAATCCATAAAGTAAATATAAGAAAAAATAAAAATGGTCTTTTTTTTTTAAGTAGGTTGCATTTTTAATTTTTTTTTTAAATTTATTGTACTATATTGTAGAGTAATAATGAATTACATATGAGATATAAAAGTATACAAGTTTAAAGTATGATATGCATTTTTTAATTTAGTGTAGAGTATTAATGAATTACGTATGAGATGTAAAAGTTTAAGTATAAAGTATAAAAAACTAAAATATGATATGCATTTTTTAAATTGGTGTAGATATTTCGTTGTTATCATAATTCACGGAAATTCAAAGCTATTTGAAACAAAGAATAATTTACGGATCTGATGTTCTGCTATGGTTTTGAAATTGAACTTAAACAGTGCTTTGTTCTCTCTGATTGACATATGGAGGAAGTGGAATGATAGCGCTACATGAGCAAAGCACGCTCATTATTCAACACTGCACAATGTGCACTGCGCACTGAGCACTGTGCTTTGAAGCGGTTGCCTGCCGCAGGAAAAGAAACAGTTTCTAATGACTCCCGCCCGCACTAATATATATTTTTAATTGTGTTATAATTAGGCTAATGGTGGGGTTGTGGGAAGGAGATGGAGAGGAGGAAGGTTGAGAAAGGGCGGTTACGGGAGACAATTCCTTTGTTTAGACTTACCCTGGCGGTGGGGTCTTGGCAGGGAGCTCGGCTCTGGACATTCGACTAGCTCAGTTTCGGCAGGTCAAGAATTCTCCTCTTCAGGGTCGTAGGCCGACAGGCAGTCTTATAATTGGGGTTGGGGGACTCTATTACTTCGCCAAATGATGCCATTATATGCTTTCAGACTCAGGGTTTATTTCAGTAGAAGGTACATACAGAACAATGTTAATACTATGATTGGCGACAAGTTAACCTAACCTTAAATGAACGCTACGGGTGATTATTCTCTCTGATATTCTCTGAACGGGCATGATTAACAGGGGTGGTCTAAAAGAATTACAACACAAAGGGGAATATAAATTAGGCTTACGATTACATAACAATTGATTTATCAATATTCCCTATAATGAATGAAAATAATTTTTTTGTGAGATCTACCATAGGTACTTAACATTCTTAACGACCAATATGACAACACCAAATATTGATTGCCATATAAAATTACGATATCTTAAATCAAATAAATGAATAAAAAAAATGTACTTTGTATTCACCACTTTATTAATATACACATACGAGTATATCTACATGTTTCGAGAGCGATTATTCTTCATCAGGAATGTATATGGTATAATACATATATTATAGTCTATATATATAAAAATCAATGTAAGTATGTTCATTTGTCCTCGATGTTCTCGAAAATTACTGCACCGGTTTCGCTGAAAATAGCATTGCTTTTATTTGTGCTGGGAAGGTTTAGAGAGTAGTTTGAATGAAATCCAATATGTAAAACTGTTGCTATAACGTTTGAAAATCAGTATGAAAAACATTGAACCCGCCATGTTTTATTTAGGCCCATAGATATAACACTCTGGTTAGCCACATATTTCATATTCAAAAGAAGAAAGTTTTTTTTTTTGGTAGAATATTTAATAAATGGAAAACGCCTACTTAAGAACTTCACGATTTAGATATATTTAAAAAAAATAACCTACTTAAACTCCTCTATTAAAGCATACGTAATATTTTGTTAAGTTTGCGTATGTTATATCTTGGCGAAAAAATATAATCAATTCGTGGTTTATAACAAAGCGTTTGTTTAGTTTAACTAAATAAGTCAATCCCAACCAATTGAAGGATTTAATTCGTTTTTTTAGTTCGGGTCTCGTTGCCTTTCTCGCGGTGCGCGGCGCGGCGATCTGTTTTGCATTCATGCTTCTCCGCCAAGGTCTCACATGACTTAATCAGATTCAAAGGTGTTCCGAGATTGGTTTGATAATTGCCGATAATTGCGCCAGCCCAAGCCGCCTAGAATAAGTGAATTACCAAAGTAAATACATAAACAAACAACGACACTTATAATGAACGCAATTAGAAGTGCAACCTTGACATGTTGGCACCAGAAATACATGCACAGGGTGTTTTAGGTACGCATGGTTACCGGAAAAATGATCACATGTATGAATCGGTAGACTTGTTAAAAGTCATTAAACATCCCAACCGTCTGGAGCCAGTGAGACTATGGCATCCCCAATTGGGGAATGTTGTGAGGCTGAAGGTATTGGGGAGGGGAAGGAGAAGGGGAAGAGGAAGGTGGGGAAATACCTGGCTATTCAGATCTGGTCACAAAACACGGCTAAAAGCCATTTCAAGCAACGTTTCAATTCTGAATGGTGGTCTTTCACCAGGGCGATACTGAGAGTATCTTCCACTCTGGAACGTGAATACCATATATTATTTTTAAATGAATTAATTGTGAAACAACACAAAATAATTAAATAAAAATTACTTGCGCACCCATTATTTGAAAAATTTAAAAAATTTGAAAAATTATTTGAACCCGCGACCTTCGGATTCGTAGTCGAGAGCCTTACCCCTCGACCATGCAGGCCGTCAGGGTTGAAGAGGTTGAAGGTATCGGGGAGAGGAAGGAGAAGGGGAAGAGGATGGTGGGGAAATACCTGGCTATTCAAATCTGGTCACCAAACATGTTTAAAAATCATTTCAAGCAACGTTTCAATCATAATCAGACATAAAAAAATTGTTCAAAATCTACTACTTACGAACCCATATTCCAATATTGTCGTTTTGTTCATTGGATTTGAACCCGCGACCTTCGGATTCGTAGTCGAGAGCCTTACCCCTCGACCATGCAGGCCGTCAGGGTTGAAGAGGTTGAAGGTATCGGGGAGAGGAAGGAGAAGGGGAAGAGGATGGTGGGGAAATACCTGGCTATTCAAATCTGGTCACCAAACACGTTTAAAAATCATTTCAAGCAACGTTTCAATCATAATCAGACATAAAAAAATTGTTCAAAATCTACTACTTACGAACCCATATTCCAATATTGTCGTTTTGTTCATTGTGACAAATTAAGTTTACAGAATATGACCGTATTTTTTAATAATTATGTCCAAGCTTCACAAATTAAAAAAAATTAAAAAATTTGGTGATGTTTGTTTTTCCGTAAATCGAAACATGCCACTGGTGTTAAACGGGAATTTTAACTTTTTCACCACCTTTAAGTTAAGCTGTACAACAATAATTACATTTAAATATTATATATAATGTTTATACATATGTACATACAATAACGAAATTACACAAACACAATACAAACATTTTATAGAAAATAATGATAATGGAACATATAATGTAGGCATATACCGCATCACCTATCTGATTTTAAACACCATAAAAAGTTTCTTTTCTATGATGCCGTCATATCTTGATATAAAGGTGGTGAGAAATTAACCTGTACTTAACGTCTGAAAAATTAGAGAATTATAATTTCTTCAATCGATTGGTATTAACTTTGTGGCGTTTTTAATAAATAAATTAAAAAATATACTTCGTATTCACCACTCCATTAATATACACAGATATCTAATTTTTTTACAATATTGATACTGCTATAAGGTCACAACAAGTGCATAAATACGAGAATGGGTTCTTCTCTATTGTATAAGCCGGCAAGTAACAGAACATCATTTGGAGTTTTTCTTGTAAAGCTCCTTTGTTATATAATAGGCTTAGTGACAACATTAAAACTATGGATAAATTTATTTAAAAAAATGGTCAAAAAGTCTATGCTGGCCGAGAATGGTGATTTCGCTTTATCCATGTTATCCGTTATGTTGTAATCAATGTTGAAACTATATGTCCTCGATATTATCATTATTATTTACTTATTATTACCTACTTATCACTATTTATTTGTAATTTTTTTTTTTTACCTACATATTTTTATTTACAAACTACTAGTTGCATATTTTTATTTACATATTACTATATAATTACTATTACTTACAATTTACCAATTTTTACTTTTATTTACATATTTTTATTTTTATAATTATGTACTTATTACTATTTACATAATTTTATTTACTCATTAGTACTTACCTATTTTTATTATTATGTACTGATTAGTATTTACTTATCAATATTAAATGTGTATTAGTACAATTCACGCATCGGTGCGCAAATGCGTCCACAGCCCGCAACACTGTAAACAACCAAAGTGTAAAATAAAAAATAAAAACAAAAAACGTTAATATTTAATAAAGCTTCTTACGCTTTTTAAGGTAATTTTATAGATATTTTCGAGTCCTAAAATTCATTTTATGAATACTTTCCAGTCCTAAAATTAATACCAATAATTCAATAAATACCAACTCTTCTTGTGCCACCAATCATCTAATAAATGTAACATCAATAGAAAGGGAGAAACAAATAACCATGTAAAACTATCATCTCTATAATTATTTTTTTCTAAAACTGTGTTCATCTGAAGCGACCTGCCAGGTAAGTATGTTTTTCTGTATCTGTCTGTACATAATTAGTTAAGAAATATTTGTACAGCGCCCTTGAGGTGATTTCTCACAAAAACGGCGCTATACAAGTCATCCAACTATTATTATTATTATGCTTATTACTATTTACTGATCATTATTTACTTACTATTATTATTTAATTATTATTATCTGGTCTTTATTATTTATTTACTATTATCTACTTATTAATATTCACAATTTTTTTTTTATGTATTATCGTTTGCTTATTGAAATTTACGGATTATTATTAAATTGTGTTGCCGCTCATCTCAACACAGGATTGTCCTAGTGAGATGGGTGGCCGGAATAAATAAATAAAATAAATAAATAAACATGTATTATATATATTCCTGATTAGGAAAGCATCGCTTTCGAAACATGTAGATGGATAACTGTGTATATTAATAAAGTGGTGAATACAAAGTATATATTTTTAATTCATTTATTCAATTAGAGAATTGTGAGATATACTTCGTCACCACATAGAATAGCAATGGACAATATAACAGAAAAATAATCGGCAAAAACGAAAAAAAAACCGGAGACCAAAATGCCATCCACATTTTTTTTATATAAGCTTAAGAATCACTAACTTAACTCTGTGGGGTATATCTCGTCACACCCTGTACCTATTTTCTATTTTAAAAAGCATTATATATGGATAATGGATAAACTGCCAGCGCAGCATGCGTACTTATTTATTTAGATGGTAGAATGCATAAAGAAGACATCGGAGATCTGTTTTGATAACTTCAACGTATCGGTTGCCGATGCATCTGCATACAAATGCGGTGATTTCACAGATTGGAGGTGAGATCGGCGGTTGTAGATTATTTTGATGCACGGCCAATTATTTTACCTGTTCTGCAAAATTCATCCTTATACCATCGCAGGCATTCTGCAGTGGCGACTGTTCAGATCGGACGTTCAAATAGATACATGTCTCAACGAGCGGTTTTAAAAGAGATTTATTAAAGTATATTATTTGATTAATTGATAAACTAAAGTTCTTAAAAACTTAAGACAAGATTTTTGTGCATAGCGCAAAGGGTATCAATTATTTTTTTATAAACAATTGTCGCCACAGGACTCGAGGTGAGCCCCCTGTCAGATGCTCTACGCATTTGTTGTCTTTCAAGTTAATCAATATATTAGTGTTCATTAATACTTTGTTTTAATAAAAACAATAAAAACAGTAATTATTGAATGGAACACTAGTATATATTGATTAACTTGGCGGGTTTGCGATAAGCCGACGTAGCTCAACGGTAGAGCATCTGACCGGACATTAGAAGGGTGCGGGTTCGAGTCCTGCGGCGACATTTATCTTTGCTCGGAAGGTTTTTTCAATTTGGATGAGTGTTTTAGATTAATAATTATTGTTTATAAAAATAATAATATATTATTTGACTTCATTTTAATAATTTTTGTTCATGATGTGTTTTTTTCAAGTCAGGTAGGTGGTAAAGATGGCTAAAAATTTGAAATGTCCATTGTTCATGATGGAAATGACGTAATCAACTTAAAATACTTGCGTCAAACTAGGAATTTCTCAGAGAAAATGCTTTTGCTGCTCAGATTTCATACTTCTGCAAATATTTTTATCATAGTAACCATGTCATAATTCTTTGTTTTCTAAATCCATTAGTTATGAAGATATGAGTAAATACTCTGGTAAACGTAAATACTGCCTAATTTAGTGATATGGTATTTTTTTTTTCTGAAACACTTTTATAATGATATGGTATTTTTTTTTCGAGTCCTGTCGGCGACATTTATCTTTTCTCGGAAGGTTTTTTTCAATTTGGATGAGTGTTTCAGGCTAATAATTATTGTTTATAAAAATAACTTTTATAATGATTTATTTATTGCAAATATGATTTTTTGGCACATTAGCATTCTTAAGGCAGTACAATGTTAACCGTTATGCATGGCATAATATAAGGTCTACCACGAAATGAGTGCTTTCTACAACAATAAAAATATAAATTACATAATATATCACTTAAAAACACAATATATCATAATAATCTTCAATATCCGTGTCATAAAACAACAAAAAAATACTTTAAAAATAACCTTCCAGACCTTTTGAACCGAGTGGCTCAGTTTTACAAACGTGACGTGCGTGGGCGCAGGATGTACCAACTCCTAACCTCTGCCTAACCCTTGAGAGATGACGCAAGCAACAAGATAACTATCCGCTCATTAATCTCGATCAAATCCGACCATTGGCGGAAACTGCCGAAGTTAGACGAGTAGACGTTTTGGGTTTAACTAACTGTTTATTGGTAAAAAAAATGCGGTGTTATTATGTGTTTAGGCTTTCCCATACAAATTATGAAAAATATTGTAAAGGGCTGTAAAAAGCAAGTTGAAAAAAAGTTTAGATATCGGAAGACTTTTCTGGCGGTTCCATAGAATTATTTCGCGGTGTAAAGTCCACATAACACAACCAATGGATGATAACGAATCTCTTATCTCAAAAAATACTTTGACGAGCCGTCAATAATCAAGGGTGAATGAGGCGATCGGAGGTCCAAACTTTAAATGATGTGGAGATGAACACCGTATCTTAGGGAATGAGGAACTGGAGAGAGACAGCAGGAGATGGGTTGTAGTGGGGGCTTTTATTAGAGATGGCGAGGACTCTCCGCAGGTTATAGCGATGATTATGACAATTATGGTAGTTAGTTTCCCGTAGAACGTGGAAGACACCACCTGATGATGAACATGTCACGAATTAATTCTGAAGTTTGATTTTGATATGTATTTTCTTCTTTACATTACTCATTACTATGTAAATTTGTTTTCTCAAAAAAGCAAAGACATCTTTTCGTACCTTGTTAAATTGTTCTGAACTGTGATCTCATCAATAAGGATCAAATTTCCACCGCACGCTGTCTCCTTTCATCCGAATTCTCTCAATTAAAAATTACTTTCTTTATTCACAATACAAATGTTGGTAATTTTGTACAAATTCAAGTAGTATTCGGTGTTGTTTTGTACTTTTGTGGTACACGGTATACGGAGAATCACCACACCTTAGGTTAGCTAGTCTTTTTGTTTTTCTAAAACATTTTGATAAATTGTCTAACTCGCTTCTATCCAACGATAGTATTGTATTTTTTCAGATTTTACACGGCGTAAAATCTGAAAAAATACAGTATGGTTCAAATATCGTTCAAAAAAATTATTTTATCAGCTACTAAAGGCTAAAAGAGCGTATCCCCCAGATACCACGATCTGCTGTATTGTTCTATACTGGTATTGCTATCAGCCCCAACATGGATTCTAGCTAGAAGAATAGATTTTAGTCGAAGGTGAATTTTGTCAACAAAGGCTGTCATAGGTCTGACTGCACTAAAAAAACGAATATATTCTATGTGTTCACCTTGTTCGCGATTGGAAGATATTCCCAGTATTCCAGATAATATAGAACAATTCAGACAAGAATCGCTGAGTCCCAACCTTCCTCTTCTACCTCACTTTACATGTTCACTTTCTTCAGTCTCATCTACTAACAATTCCTTTCCTGCCCTCATTATTTTCGCGAACAAATTTTCTCAACATCAAGGTTATTCCTAATATCACGGATTTCAGGGAGTGGAATATCAGTTTTTTAAAGAATCTCTTACAAACTATTCCGTCAGATAAAAAAGTCTAATGGTTACCACTCTGTCCTTATTTAAGATATCCCGTCTCCCTTTTGGGAACTGACTGACGGACGAACATTCTAAATTCCGAGGGACCGATTCGGATTAAATTACTCAGCGAGCTTTGGCTGCGCTTCCACGGTCACCGGGACCTAGGGATCAGCTGGACCTACCGGGACCTATCGAGACCCGTCGGACTTCGGAATGCGCTCGAAGGGTGCGTGTCGATTACCCGGTCGCCGCGCGCTATCACGTCGCGTCGGCTCGCTGAAGGGTAAGCAGCAATGGTGGAGCGTCATTCATCATTTTGGCGACGGTACGGGGTGTGTGGTTGTTGCAAACCCTTCGAATAATACAACGGAATTATCAAGATAAGGTTAATTTTTTTAAACCTGTGAAGAAAAAGTAATTAATCGGTTTGCACACCCACACAGTCACATTTCGTCACTGTTTCCTCGGCACCCACAACATAAATTGGCGTATCTCGTATTTAGCAAATTTATAGGAGAGTTAAAAGTTTTTTTCGCGGATTCATATAGATTTTATTACGTGTTTCTCTAATGGAACAAAATTTTTAATTAAAACCCCATTAGCGAAACATGTAATAAAATGTATAAGAATCTGTGTCGGACTTGTTCACCTCTCCCACAATGTTTTGACGCGGCCATTTGATAAACACATTTGTTATATTCCACTTCCACAGCGTACGTCTATTTTGTAAAGGAGTTGGGTCGTATGAAGAAAGAGCCCGACTCCCGATCCCTTTGTTGAATGAATACTGTGCGGTCTGTGGGAAATATATTCTCATCGACTGCTTAGGTAATGAATGACTGAAATAATAATAAAAAAAAAAAACAAAAACGGATTACTTCACGGCCCGAGCTCTACTCATAATTCTGCATAAATTGGGTTTTAGCGCAGAATTACAATGCGGAGTACAAAAGTCGTTAATAAGGTCTTGTCGGAAGTGTCTTTTCCCCCTTCGCAATGGATCGACACAGGTTATGCTTTCTCCCCCCCCCCCCCCCTAGCTATCTTCGCAGATCAGGATCAGCTCCCCACTACAGTTCGCCTGGGTGACATTACGTCTGGTACAAGAATCCTTTAAAAAAATATGGTTTTTTTGTCTTTACTTTAAATTTACTAAACATGAGACACGCCTGTGGGCGATGAGGACAACTGAAGTTATTTCTTTGAAGACATCAAACTGTTCCATAATTTCAATTGTTGAATAAGAAATCGTCGAAACTTGGGTGATATCGGGTTGTAAAATGTGTTGATAAAAAATACGTATTTTTAAAATATTTATTATTTAACGCAGGGTTTCTTTTCATTTACGTGAAATATCATTTTTACAGCGCATTATAAAAATGGAAAAATATCAATCAAAGTATATAAGAACAGATATCCACGTAGATTTTGTGATGTATTAACGGCTTTATTAGTTATGAATGGGTTGACATTTGTAAGTTAAATAGACCCCGACTCTTTAAAAATCTAAAATAAAAATGAATCCCCCTCCAGTAATCATATGAACTGTAAATAATAGTTTATAACAAATTAAGTAACCATCACGACGTTTCCCCAAACGAGTAGACAGTAAGGTGGTCCAGGCCTATATAGTAAAAAAAAAATAATCAAATATAGGTGTAGCCTTACCCTTGATTTGTTACACCTACCATTCCTATGATGTGTTAAAAATTTCAGCCCCTTATCTTATATACAAGGGGGTGCTCATCGAATTATAAGTTTTTGACAAAATTTCAGGATTTTAAATAAAACACGTAATTTAAGGTTTATTAATATTACAAGTATTTTAATCAAATAAGTATACAAATTATTTAAATATGAATAAAATTTTGTAACAAAGTAATACTTAACATAATATTAGTCGCAATCTTTCAAAACTATGTTTGTTAACTCCTTTTTGGATGTTTCAGTGGAAACGATTTTTCTGTTTTGTTCAACGATGTGAAGTAAAAATTGCTTTTCTTCCTCAGTCTTAGTGAGTAACGTGTTGTAATCTTCAAACAGTTTAACTCCTCTCTCCGCTGTATCATTAACAACACGCAAATTTGTGACGCAGCTTTTGCCTTGAAGGTAATCAACATTGTCATTCCAAGTCTCAGGAGGTAATTGCAAGAAAGAGTCCTTGATTTCAGCCATTTCTCTCAATTCTTCAGATCTTTTTTTCCGTTTTAGAGAGCGTTCTTTGACCCTTTCTAGTTTCTTGTCGATTGAGGTCATTATTATCTTACGTTCTCCTCTTTGATCGATGAGAAACGCTCTGTCTTCCGCAATTTAGATCAAATTCAAAGCGCTTCCATAGGCAATATCAAAAATTTTGTCTAGTTCTTTTGTAAACAAATACTCTCTTTTTCTTTGTGCTTCAGAATTTCTTCCTCGATTTTTCTTCAATAGCAACCAGTTCTTATGAAACTTAATCAGTTTTTCAATGCAATGATTTTGTTGTCCGGTCGGAATACTAGATTTACTCCATACTTTTATAAGTTCTGGAATAAGTATATGCGCGGAGTCTTTCACATTTTTGATTCATTTAATATGTGGTGAAAACGGAGTAAAACTTGCCGAAGAGTAGGAAGTTGATTAAACCTCATCAATGGCTCAATATCTCGAACCCCAAGTAGAAAAACTTTGTCTTTTTTTCGAGTAGATGAACACATTTTATCACACTGATTCACTTCACAGTCTACGAAATAAGTGTTTAAATTTGTCTATAAAACTCTTCAGTACTTTATTTTAATATTTATTTAATAGTTTAGCACACTGCCATATTCAGACTGATAATAATTATTCATAACTCACGGTTTATATACACAAATATAGGGTAGGGGGAGAGGGGTGGTCTACAAGGATTTTATTCGAATATATGGGTTTTCTTACAATTGTTACTAAGTGGTTTTTGGCTGTGTAATTTCTAATTATTTTGGTTTTTTCCAGTAGGCTTAATTACCTCGGACTTGTGGCCTTACTTCAATAATGTTTGGGAAAAACCTTAAAAGTAATATGCATTATTAATGATCTGGAATAATTATATAACCATAAATATAATAACAATTTGACAACATTAAAACTTAGGTCATTAATAATGCATGATACTTGTAAGGTTTTTCCCAAACAATATTGAAGTAAAGCTACAAGCCCGAGGTAATTATGCCTTCTGGAAAAAACCAAAATAATTAGAAATTAGACAGCCAAAAACCACTTAGTAACAATTGTAAGAAAACCCACATATTCGAATAAAATCCTTGTAGACCACCCCTCTTACCCTCCCCCATATTTGTGTATATAAGCCTGAAGATGGTCTTGACAGGCTGAACCCGGTTACAGTCAAATAAAATTAAGTGGAAAAAAGTTTTATATTAGTTTTATTATAATATATTAAAAAGTACAAATTAAGCATTTTACACAAAAATTTCAAAAACAACACTCGATTGAGCACCCCTTTTTACTTGAGCCATCTCGCTGAAATTTTACTATGTTATTACTATGAATACATGTAACAAATTCACGGAGCGGTCAGATGAAAAATTATAAAAAAAAATTTTTGGACCACCCTAGTAGACAGAGAGGACGGACTGCCAAACAACCAGGTCTTCGCACACACTCCTTGTGTCAGTCACATTCATACATACTCTTCCGTTATTCTGACTCTTGACATGGCCCGACTTGATTGTGCCATGTCTTTCTTTCCATTGAGATTCGGGTCATATATTCTCCTATCTTCGTTCGTCCGTTCTACATGTCCAAACCGTCCCTTTCATAAACTTATTCATTACGCTCACATCAGCTTTTGCATTCCTTGCGAATCTTTACATTTTTCACACCGTCATACACGGTTTTACAACACATTTGCCTCAGGGATCTGATTTCACAGCAGTTATTCAGTTTACTTTCATCCCTTCTCTGCCAGTTCCATGCCTCACGGCTATACATCAGGGATGGTATCAGTACTCCATTGTGGACTGATAGCTTCGCTTCTTTGGCATTTTTTGTAAAATATAATGTAATCTAATACTAATAACTTATTCGGGTTTTTCATAAACTCTTTCTAAAAGCTATTATTTATTATACAATTGGTGGAGAGTTAACTGAAAAGAATTGTAATTAGATAATGAGTGATTACAATCAGTCTAGTCAGTCCCCCACAACATTTAGTTACAAACTTCATATACAATGATATGACACACAAAAGTGCATTCGATTTAATTCGTGGTACTCGTTAGCTCGTCACGACGAAACTAATTTCCGAGAAGCTTTTAAGTCGAATAAATTCATTCGACAGTCCATTCATAAAAAAAGCATTTGTAATAGTCAATTATGAGTAGTTTTGGCGGCGATTGTGCAGTGTTGTAAAATGTTGATGAGAACATTTTTTTAAAGCTTGACGCATGTTGAGCCTCCTGGCGGCCTCCGTGGTTGAGTGGTTACGATCCTCGGCTTAGAATTCGGAGGTCGCGGGTTCAAATCCCGGCATGGCAAGTAAATTTTATTTGACTCATTTGTATTTGAAGAATTATTAATCAAACCTAAATGAAACACGTCACCGAAAGAAGCCGCAGAAAATAAATTTATATATACGAGTATATAAGCAATAAAATAAATCCCTGCATATAATAATGATAACAGCCAATAATATGGATTTAATGGAGGATAGTATTGACAAGTATTGAAGTTGAGCTATGATATATATGAAGATGGCGTAAAGTGAAATGGTCTCATTAGCTTAGTTGGTAGAGCGGTTGTCTTGGTAAGATAGAGGTCCTGGGTTCGATTTCCAGATGCGACTGCTAGCTTTTTATTTTCTGTTTCGTGTTTTATTTAAGATTGGTAAATATTATCTTCTTCAATTATTGAATATTACAATAAGGTTTATAAGCTTCAATAAATTGATCAATTTGTATTATTTCACAATTCCTTCAATTAAAAAAAAATAATAACATATATGGGGTACGTTCCAGAGTGGTAGATACTTTCAGTATTGCCCTTGTGAAAGAGCAACATTCAGAATCGAAACGTTGTTTGAAATAGCTTTATACCGTATTACCAGGTATGAATACCCAGGTACTTTCCTACCTTCCTCTCTCTCATCTACTTCCTCTTCCCACCATCTTCACCCCCACAACATACCCAAATCGGGAATGACATCATAGCCTCGCTAGCTCCAGACGATTGAGAGCACTTGGACTCTATCACGGTACTCGCATTTAAAATTAAATACATCATATCACAAAAAAATTCACATATGCAAGGCCAGTGCGTGGGTAGGTACTCGTATACTTGGGAAGCAGTTAAATTTGTTAGTAGGTCTTTATTAAACCTGTATTATTAGCAAAAACCAATGCATGACACGTGATACGTGAACGAACCATCATAGCTTTCCAAAGGCTGTGAAGAAAGTCACAAGTCTTGGCACTCTTCGTAGGATAAGTGCTGAATGTCTGGAAAAAAACTGTCATTTGTTTGTACTATTTTCAGGTAATTTTATATCATTTCGTACCCAATTATCTTTATTTCTTAATATTTGTACAGCGCCCCTGAGGTGATTTTTCACAAAATCGGCGCTATAAAAACGGTCCGATTATTATTAAGTGTATTTTTACTTTATGTCCTTCGTACTATTTTATGTACCTATATCTAAACATTATGAAACGTATGCTTTTTTACTAGATAGATATATGTAACTTTTTTTTTGCATACATCTAAATAAATTTTCTAAACCAAAACAAATAACACATATCTGATTTTTCGTAGCACCAAAAATACTTCAAGTATCAACTCTGGCCTGTCTTTTTGGCTCAGAATTTATTAGGTCAATGCAAATATTTTATGCTCGCAACATCATTTCCATCATGAGCTATGGAGCTTCGAAATATAATTTTATGTGCATAAAAGTAATACACGACGCCATAATTTTCAATTTTACAATAAAAGAAAAAGTTACAGTTGAAAACAAATATCAAATTCGGGCGACGCCTGGTAGCAAAGATAGTTAAAATATTTTGTTTTTTTTTATAGTTAATTGTAATAAGTAACAAAATTACTTAATTAATTTGAACAAAATAGTAGGTTCATTCAGTGCACAGGTGCGTACTACAAAGCAAGTGTTGTTTTTACAACAAATATTAAAAAAAAAAATAATAACGTGATATCCGATCACTCGCTATATCGAGTGTCGAATAAAACACCATATTTCAAAATGATGCACTAAAACATTACGAATAATATTCCTGGATGTAGATTGTGTTTCACGATGTTACCCTATTTAAAACAATTTGTGTGCCCCTATGCGGAGAGCTATTCATTAATTTGATGGGTTATTTCGTTTGTGACTGATGGCAGCCACTCACAATGCAACGGCAGATGAATAAGGTGGATGATGATGTTGATTGATTTTATTGACATATGGATGACACATGCGCCATGAGACTCTCCGTCTGGAATGACTTAGGACGATTTAATGAAGCCGTGATACAACTGTTCTAAGGAAATATTCAAATAACACATTTGTTACCTTCATTTCAAATTTTTTATATTTTATATTTAACGGTTATGATCTTTTGGAGTAAGTGGGTATTTATCCCTTAAACGGATATTAACTTTGTATTTTCTTACTGTTACAGTACTTAAAATAATTAATATTGTAGTACTGTTATTTACTTAAATTGTACTATATGGGTTCCCATTTTTTACTGTTATAATTTAAACAATCATGCATGCAAAAGAAATGTACTCGTATGTAATGTATGTTCTATTTTATTTGCAATCAGTATTCAACGCTGCAGCAAGACTTATCACCGGCGTATCTAAATATTCTCACATTTCAGAGCATCTCAAAAATCTCCACTGGCTCAAATGTCCTGAAAGAATCCAGTTCGAGCTCTGCTGGATGGTATTTAAGTCACTTAACGGAATGGCTCCGGCTTACTTATCAGAACTGTGTATTCCCGAAAATACCAATTCTCGGCAGTCCACCCATAGGTCAGCAGCGTCATCAGCTATCGGCAGGTTGAAGAAACCAAAGCGCACACCTAATACTAAGTTCGGTGATCGTGCTTTCGGAGTGTTAGGACCTAAAGCCTGGAATGAACTAAGAATTATCAAAGATTCAACGGAATTCAGAACTAAACTTAAAACACATCTTTTCAGACAATCGTATCCATAAATTCACACGTAAATTGCTTAGCTAGGCTAGCCGGTTAGGACTTACCTAAATTCATTAAATAAATAAATAAAAAATAAAAAAAATAATAAAAAAATAAAAAATAAAATAAAATTAAAAATTCACGCATCGGTGCGCAAGTGCCTCCACAGCCCGCAACACTGTAAATAACCAAAGTGTAAAATAAATAAATAAAACTTTAATATTTATTAAAAGCCTCTTGCGCTTTTTAAGGTAATTTTATACATATTTTCGAGTCCTAAAATTCATTTTATGAATACTTTCCAGTCCTAAAAATTAATACCAATAATTCAATAAATACCACCTCTTCTTGTGCCACCAATCATCTAATAAATGTAACATCAATAGAAAAGGAGAAACAAATAACCATGTAAAACTATCATCTCTATAAATATTTTTTTCTAAAACTGTGTTCATCTGAAGCGACCTGCCAGGTAAGTATGTTTCTCTGTATCTGTTTGTACATAATTAGTTAAGAAATATTTGTACAGCGTCCTTGAGGCGATTTTTCACAAAAAACGGCGCTATACAAATCATCCAACTATTATTATTATTAAGAATTGTGGAAAATGATAAAGACATTTTCAAAGTATAAATTCATTCTCAGAACAGTGAGGCGGGTAACACATTTTTATTTTTATTTTATTTTTTGATAGAAAGCACGTCAGATCATAATGAAAATATGTCTGACATAATAACAACATGTTATTATGTCAGATTTCGATTTCATGCTATCTCATTTTTTCTTTGTTGTTAACAAACTAACTAACTAACTAACCATCACGCCGTTTTCCGCAGGGGTAGGCAGAGAGGACGGACCGCCAAACAACTCGACCTTGGCATACACTTCTTGCTTCATTCACATTCATACATCGTCTCATACATTCTCTTCTATTATTCCGACTTTTGACATGTATTTGATTAACTTGATCGTGCCATGTCTTTCTCGGGCGTCCCCGGCATCTTCTTCCATTCACATTCTTACACTCCTTTCTTCGTTCATTCGCTCCACATGCCCAAACCATCTAAGCGTCCCTTTCTTGATCTTACTCATTACGCTTTCATCAGCCTTGCATTCTTTACGAATTTCAATATTTTTCACACGATCGTACGTGGTTTTACCACACATTCATCTCAGAGATCTCATTTCTACGACATTAATTTTACTTTCATCCTTTCTCTGCCAATTCCATGCCTCACTGCCATACATCAGGGTCGGTATTCTTTCTTATGTTTTGTCTTATTCTATTTTGTATTTATAAACACAAACTATGTATTTTTAATCAGTTTAATTGTGTAGCCTGATGATGCTTGTGTTAAGCGAAACGTCCTAATAAAATTAAATAAATCTCGTGGTTATAAACAAAGATATTGTTTTATTATCATTAATATATTTTTACCCACAAACTAACAGTGTAATAACTGCAATAACTGCACTGCAATGTAATAAGTAAAGTACTGATTGGACAAATTAGATGTTGGTTGGCACATAAATTAAAGTTTGGAAATAATAGCTCGGCTGTGATTTGATTCATGAAAAAGGGTTATGTAGGTATTACGGGCTCTTTAGGACACTGCTCCGCAACCGGTGTGCCGTGAGCCGAATACAGGTGTGCCGCAGTCAAATACAATGTATTTGAAATTTTACAATTTTTCATCATGTATTTAATACACAATGACAAATTATTTTTCAAAATATTGTTCCATTAGATGTTTCCCGGATTTACGTTAAAAAATAATATCGTCGCATTTCCGACAAAGCAATCTTAACACTACTTCCATTTTCGACGACATATTTATGTGAGCAAAGTTTTTCAACTCTTGTATTAATTAAAAATGATAAGCGGTCATGCTTTAAAAGGTCTTGACCAAGAACTTCGAGTTGCGCTAAATCGAGCCGAATATAAAACTTTTGTGTTCATTGAAACGAGCATTATAATGATTATTAATAAGACTAACTAACTAACTAACTAACTAACCATCACGCCGTTTCCCCGCAGGGGTAGGCAGAGAGGACGGACCGCCAAACAACTCGATCTTGGCATACACCTCTTGCTTCATTCACTTTCATACAACGTCTCATACATTCTCTTCTGTTATTCCGACTTCTGACATGGCCCGACTCAAGTATTTGATTCACTTGATCGTGCTATGTCTTCCTCGGACGTCCCCGGCTTCTTCTTCCATTCACATTCGCGTCATATATTCTTCTTACACTCCTTTCTTCGTTCATTCGCTCTACATGCCCAAACCATCTAAGCGTCCCTTTCTTAATCTTACTCACTACGCTTACATCAGCCTTGCATTCTTTACGAATCTCAACATTTTTCACACGATCATACATGGTTTTACCACACATTCGTCTCAGAGATCTCATTTCTACAGCATTCAGTTACTTTCATCCTTCCTCTGCCAGTTCCATGCCTCACTGCCATACATCAGGGTTGGTATCAGCACTCCATTGTGGACTGCTAGCTTCGCTTCTTTGGACAACTTTTTGTTTGCGCCAACCGCGTTCAGTCCTCCGTTAATGGAGTTTCACCTTCTTTCAATATCCCTATCAGTCTTTCCATCTCTCGTAAACATACTTCCAAATATACAAACTCATCGACCTGCTCCAAGTATTCGTCATTCACAACTATATTGCACACTGTTTTCGTACTCTCTCTTTCAAACACCATGACTTTAGACTTACTTACATTCATCATTAGCTCGTTCTTCATACATACTTCATTCATCCTAGATACGAGGGACTGTAGATCTTCCACACTGTTAGCAATCAGCACCGCATCATCCGCATACAACAGGCAACATACTTTCAGATTACTCATTTCCGCGCCCAAGCCCACCTCTTTCAATTCTTGCATACAATTATCCATGTATAGATTAAATAACCACGGTGACATTACGCAGCCTTGCTTAACACCTTTTGTGATGTCAAACCACTCCGTAAAATCACCGTTTACCCTAACACATGCAACGCTTTCCTCGTACAGAGACGCGATTGCCTGTATGAGTTTCGTATTCACTTCATACTTGGACAATACCTTCCATAATTTTTTCCTATCAACTCGGTCGTACGCTTTTTGTAGATCTACAAAGGCACAGAAGAGTTTCTGGTTTTTTGCCAGAAACTTCTCTGTTAGCATACGCAATGAGAAAATCTGATCCATACACCCCCTTCCGCTCATAAATGCACCTTGCACATCCCATATTTTATCTTTTGTTTTCGTTTGCACCCTTTCAATCAATATCCTACCATACAGCTTTCCAACTGAACTTAGCAGGCTAATAGCCCTGTGATTTCCACATTCCATACGTGACCCTTTACCTTTGTATAGAGGCATGATCACAGCCCTCCTCCAATCTAATGGCGTGTAACCTTCCTCTAAACACTGGTTAAAAAGCTTGCATAACCATGTGAGAATTATACGGCTATCTCCTTTAAAGTATTCAACAGCAATATTGTCGAAACAAACAGCCTTACCATTCTTCATACATTTAATCGCTCTTTTTATTTCATCCATGCTGATTTTGGGATCATTCATGCCATCGTCATTCATACCTGATTCGCCACTGGAACCACTTTCAGTCGGGTTGCTTTCAAAAACCTCTTCAAAGTATTTCATCCATCTCACTTTTATTTCTTTCTCATTCGTTAACATTTTTCCATCTTTTGATTTTATCACTTTCATACATCCGCTTTCTGGACCATTTTGCGTTAAAAAATATGTTATAGTTTTATTTATGTATACTTTTCAAATAAAAAACAAAAATTTATTGTAAAATTTGTGTATCAATTTAATACCTATATATTTTAGCTTTTGGTGTGCCGCGGAATTCTAGGAAGAATTTTGGTGTGCCGAAGATGAGAAAAGGTTGCGGAGCACTGCTTTAGGACATCGACATTTGTGGCCTGAACGTTTTTTTCTCAGTATACGGATCTTGCGACAACCGCATTTCGAAACTATAAAATTGATTTTAATGTTTCCATGGTGACACTATTGATGACATTATCAGTGTTTGGAATCAATAGTAAGGGCTGATTGAGGATCCTGGCGCGTTTATTGGTCCTTCGATCCGGACGTGTGAAATTCTTTCTATCTTCAAAGCTTCTAATTACATAATTTTAGATCCGACAATTCCATTGCAAATGAAAGAATATTTCTTGATAAAAACCACCAAAAGCTGACGGTTATTGCACTGGAATTTTACGTATTAAGCCTGTTTCAGATGCCAGAAAATAACCTAATTTTAACACAATGTTGCACCTGATGATGATGGTTAGCTAAACAAGTGCAGTGTATAATTATACGGCCACATTTAGACCCTTAGCACGTCGTTTACAATGAAGGTAACTGCTTCAACCAAGCTGTCACCCTGACATAAAACAATCATCTGATATAAAGAATGATCTACATACTCACGTCAAAACACGTCCGTAATTATTCTTCATTTAAGTCGACGTCGTCTCGGCAGTTAAATGGTCACAGTTACCAGAATGCCTGCTTTAATGCCTTAATGCCAGGGTAAATAATTTAAAATTACGCCAGCGTAATCAGTTAAATTATATTATGGTGTCGGGACGTCTACGTCTGATTGATCACGAACCCTATCATGGATTGTATAATGTTCATTTATTGGAAATAATCCAATGGTGAAAGTTGGTAGGTATGTAACTACTTTAAATACCACCGATAAAATCTAAATTCCTTATGCCAAATTAGTAGTATAAGGTAGTGGTTTAAGATTATTCGAAGCTTTTCTGCAAAAAGGCATTTCTACGGATATTTGTAATTTTGGCAAAGTTCTTTTTTAGTCCACGAAATTTCTCCTAAATTGAGGTAGCTTTGAATTCTGTACCACAAAATATTTAATTTCGAAAGTTAGTAAAGTTATTTTATATTATAGAAACTCAGTGAAGGATCTAGTAGAACCATTAACACGACTCTGTTACCTCTGGAGACACATGCATCTGTTGGTAGCGGAAATGGCCAATAGGTGTAGGATATCGGAAGACAACTGAGATGCACTGAATCATCTACAGCGCGAATTTCTTGCCTCGATGGTACGCAGGCTTAAAAAAATGAGGGATAATGTTTTGGAACCAGAAGACAACGCCAAACACCAATGATAAATCTTAGTGAAAGCTGGTGAATGGTTATATGGACTGGCCTACTGCCAGAGGAATATGATGATTCCTGGGAGATCACACTTGGTATATGGCCTGAAAACTTGAAAAAAACGGATTGTTGCTAGTTGACATAATAATTCTTTTCACCGTGTACATAATAGTGTCAATGAAATTGCGTAAAGCGTAGCATATCCTCTTCAATATTATTTTTTTCGCCGTGCTATTTATGAGTTTATTGTATGGTTTCTTCCAAGTATTCGTAATGTAATGAATAATGAAATTATTATTGAAGTATAATCACTCCCATCGCCTACTCTAGTCAGATCTCTTCGACTTCCTGGAACAACTATCTCGGATCCATTTCTCGAAAACAATTAATGTCCCGGCAAGAAACACGAAAAATTTACCTGGATGGTTCACCTGACTTTCTTACTTAGAAAACTATTAAGTCCACTTAAACTCTACAAGACAGATTTTTTATGTTATAATCAAAATGAAATAATCAAATGCTACTTGTAGATTTATCTATTTCTAGTAATATCCTTTGAATGGTGGCCTTTTACCTTTGAGATTATACTGTGATATTGGGATGGCGGAGTATTAGACTGTAATCAACACAATGTACGAGTTTTCTCCGATGACAGGATGTTGACGAAGAGAGACTGGACAACATTGCCCGCTCTTATATACCTACGTTGTTATCCCTCTTTCATGCTTTCTCTCTACCGACCAGTTGCACTTTTGTTGCAGGTTTAAGTGGAGATCCCGTGTGGACTATGGAGTAATGCACTATGCCATCTTTTTTGTATTACAGATTTATTCATTCAATTAAAATACACACGTAACGAAGAATTTATTATAAGAGCATGTTTTAAAGTTGTCAAATATGACTCTTGAAACCTTCAAGACGTTTGTTGAAAATGTTAAGAGACCTAGAGATATCATTTAGCAGCCCCATACTTCGTGTTATGTTATGCTGGACCAGCACGTCCGTTTTGCCATGTAGAATATTATGAAGGTCATGATGTAGACTCTGGTGGTAGTTTTTCGGTATCTAAGAATAATTTATAGCATTTCAGTAGGGGCTGTCAACAAAAATGCTTATAATTTTGAATGCTGTTTCTGTAAGGGCTCTATTACTCCTATATTGGAGGCTTTCAGAGCACGTCTCAGAAAGTAGAAATTTAATTTCCATGTGATGCATGAATCGCGTGTAGTCACCATGTATTTCACCATGCATCTTTGGGGATGCTGTGAAGAGGGTATTTAAGTAATTAAGTTTATTCTAGAAACTGCCTAAGTTGAGAGTGTTTGCAGCTCTTTGCACGTATTACATTCTTCCATGAAACATGATACGTTCTCTTGGTGAGCAAGACGAAAAGTTAAATTTATGGGAGGCTATTAAATTGGTAATATGATAATTGGATTCGTGAAATCTGAGCGAGCGTTGTACGTCTAGTCCTTAACTTAATGTTTTCATTAGTAATTTAGCTCTTACAAGGGCACGAACTTTGTGGCAGTTTCTCTTCTACAAAGTGGTTGAAACAAACTCTCAGTTTAATTTTTAATGACCTTGTAATTTTCATTATTTATCCTTCTTCTGAAATATGCGTTCATACGTTTTAAAAACATTGAACTGATAGCACTTAAGGTTAGGTTTTTTCAAAGCATTATGATATTGTTTATCTATTAATGGAAATTGTAAGTTGCCAGCTTTAAATTTTATGATTTAACGACACTAATATATTTGTTTTACTCATTACGTCCGCCTTACATATCGGTCCATGTTAAGTAATGGTTAGCGGTTATTGAAATTAGTCAGCCAAGAAATTGCCCAAAATTCTTCACCAGATCCTTTTTTACTTACTTCGGGTCAACTTTTTCCATCGATTCGTTATTGAGCAGACACATAATTTTTCATTGTCTGTCCAGCGTCTAGGCGTCGAAAGTTCTTCTTTCAATTCGGTACTGATCACACATAGGGATTAGCCAAACGATGATTAAGACAAAGTTTTATATTCTTCACCTAACCTTCCATAGACCTTTTAAAGTATGCAAACTTAACTCGTGGCGGTTCGTGGCCTCATTGGAGTTCAATCAGAGATTAAAAAACGGAGAAAAAAATACCATCATCTGTTAAGCATATATTGGTATTGTCCATAATTATTAATATTTTGCCAAATATCTAAAGGAATTTAATGATATTAATTGTTTTTGTGTTTAATTCGTAGGACTCCATTTTTTATTTAATATAAATCAAATTTAATCATGTTATTATTAAGTTCTGCAAGTATTTTTAGTTTTTTATTATTGTGACAGCTGTTTCGGCGTTTAACAGCTGTCATCGCACCAGAGTTTAGCGACCTAGCAACAAGATACAATTTTACGATTAATTAAAGCGTCTGTGACCAATAAATGGTTTAAAAAATCATAGGTTTAAAAAATATTATTTCTAATTTTGAAACTGTCAATTCATGATGAATTTCCGGTCCGGACGAAAATAAATAAGTGGAAAAATCTTACAAAGGTTTTTTAATCAAAAAATTCATTTTTAGTAAAAAAAAATATTATTTTGAAAATCGCAATTTAAGTTTTTTATTATTATTTTTTTTTTTTGTATAAAAAAGGAACATTTTATGTAAATAACTTATTTTAATAACAACTTACAACAATATATATTCACAGAACAAAATACTGATGCTTTCAAAATACTATTCCGTACAAATTTGGCCTTAACAAATCCTACAGTCACTGCATGGCAGCTAACGGATTCTCAAGGTTTGCATGCTTCTGTTTCTTAGGACAAAACGTTCCAAGGTGCTGGATTCATAACGCACGTATGGGATTAATTTCAGACTCGCTCTCGGGCAGTATTAATACGTGTGGGTGGATTTTTTTAGCACGGATTTTGAATAGCGCGCTGTTAGTGTGGTAAAATTATAAGACAAGTTTGTCTTATTATCTTATCTTTTTTATTAGAGTTCGCTGCACAAACCCACTTTAGAGAAAACCTCACTGAACTTATTTTACGATATTTCGGGTCATATGTCTCTTCACATAATTGACACAGAGTTGTTTGGTAAAATATCATCATCTTTGCTCGCCCCTGCATTAAAATGGCGTGATTGTTAGTTATTATTACCGGTTAATTCTTAGTAAATGTTTTATTTTATTTACGGATACTGTCAAGCAACAAAGCGAATATTTAGTTAATGGCTATCGTGTCTCAAAGACTTAATTCTTAAGAATTATTTTTCCATTGCATTGTTTAGTTTCCGGTTTCATTGCATTGTTGCTGTGCCGTGTTTTGACATAGTGTTGTGACATAAAATTAATGTTGTTCCGCTGAGTCACAGCGCCGGTCACATAAAGGTTACAGAGTCAACGGGAAAAGAGTCATGAGTCGTGTCATGTCGCGGACACCGTGGAAGGCAATCATTCAACTCATTTACCTACTGTACCTATACCCTGGTAAAGGGTCAAATAGTTGCATGACTACATCAATAGTTACTTAGCAAAGTATGCTACAAAGTAAAGACAATTCCCCTTTTCAATTTAGAGAGACAAATACCTACATAAATCGAGTCTATTAAGCGTCATGCAATTTGTGCAATTTTTTATCACTACGTCACACTGTAAGGAGGCTCAGCTTGCAACTGGATTTCTATCATGATTTATGGAACTTTAAACAATTCATTCACATTTCCAAATTTCAAACAAATGCCATATTGGCTGTTATTTTTTTTTTTGATTATTTCTGAAAAAGATTTGGAAAAATATTACTTTATACCCCGAGCTGGGTAGAAACTCATAGCTTTTCCAGGAAAAATACTTCAATTTTATTTAGTTTTTATTAATATAGAAAGGTACTATTTGAAACTAGACACTCTGATATGCTATTTTGGGTGAGGTTGAACAAGGCGGGATAATTTTATTTTAACATGTTAAGTTCCAAATGAATTAAAACATATTTTTATTATTTCTAATTTTCAAACTGTCAATTAATGCTGTGAAATCCATTTTACAATGATTTTTTAAGTAAAAAAACCTTAAAAAAAGATCTATGGGACTCACTCCTGATATAAATGCTATATACATATATATACACACCATAGATTTAGTGTTTTAATTGTACCAGTCTGAAGATGCCCGTGGTAGGGTGTAACCAGGCAGGTCTATAATAAACAGATAAATAGATAAATAATACAATAAGACTGTTTCAAAAGTTTAATAAAAAAATTCATATTATATTTTTACAGTTTTTTGTTTTACTTGGTGCTTGATGCACATTACTTTATACGTGTGACAGTCATTTCGCCCTTTGCGGCAATTGTCGCCCGGTTTGATTTTGACTTTAACTTATAAGTATGTACTAAATTCCTTACACGTCCTTACGAAAAATAACCTGAAATTGCCAACCTGTCCTTATTGAAGGATAGTTTGAAATTTTTGATATTGTTGGGTTGCATTGTTTGGTTTGTACTGTAATTTTTTTAAATGATAAATTATTTGTGATTCCATAATAAAACAGTATATTATCCATATTGTTTGTTTCCATGCTGCCGTTTAACAAATAAATCGCTTAGCTTTTACTCTATCCTCCATCGTGTTTGTAAACCACATGTTAGGAAAAAAAGATAAGTTTTCCAAGAACTCCTATTTGCAAGGCAATTTGCAAAGCGGTGCAATTTGAAAGTACTCTTAGACCTTTTTCTCAACGAAATATAAACGGAAAAACACTTTGTATGCTCTACCCTAGCAAAGAGCGCACTTAGAAACTCTTAAAATGGCGGAATATTTTCGTAGGGTCCTACCCTTTTCTGCTACCTACTTACATATTTATTTACTTTATTTAACAGACACCAGACCTGAGGCCTAGGTCAGTATCTTTTGCGTCAGCTAACGCAAGTTAAATTCCCCATAAACATTACGTTTTGACAGTTTGGTAGTCCGTATCGCGCTAACAAGCTAATGTTTGCGTTTGCGTTAATAGACAAATCCGTTACGCAGACGCAAGAGACGACGATGCGTTTATGAAAATGGACAAAGTGTGTTGTTTATGGCCGATTTAAGTTGCATTAGCTAACGTAAAAGATAGAGACTTGGGCCAGTACAGGCAAATAATTTTGAAAAGCGCACGCTTGAATGTATTTATGCACACCGGTAGTATCGCGAGGTGCCTTTAAACTAGGTCGACCTAGTTTGCAATTCCTCAAAATCCCTAGGATACTCAGTGCGTTGCGACGTTTATCATAATCTTCGAATATTGTCATTGTAATTCGATTAAGTTGTGGTTATATAGCACGTTCCGGCGTTTAAATCAAACATATTTATAGTTTTATAATTTATTTGTAACTCTAAACCGATATTGCGAGGGTTCCGCTGGTAATAGCAAAGGTTAATATAACGGTGATGACAGTCGAACTCTCCTCTATATGGTGCGCTTAGAAAAAAACGTTTAAAGCTCCATGTCATATGTCAGGGCTAAAAACTTAAAGCTATTAATGTCATGCATTAGTATGCAATACATGAAATTGAGACCAAAGTAAACGAAACAAGGCGACAGATAAATAATCAGGTTTTATTGGAGACAAAAACATAATAATTTAATTGAAAACAGTTTTTTTCACTTAGCAGCAGTACTCAAGTACTTTTGAAAGTAAACCAGTAACGAAATGATTAGTCTCACTAGTGGGTTTGTTTGTATCTAAACGTCAAACTTTCAGAAGATAAATTATAAAAATATTTTTTTATATAATTAAAAATACACTTTGTATACACCACTTTAATTAAAATATATAAATATTTCTACATGTTTCTACAGCAATGCTAGTATCTTCAGGAATAAATGAATACTAAAAAATAGTTTCAAGTATAGAAAAATGATAAAAAATTTTAGAACAATAATTTAAGAATACACAAAATATGAGCATCAACAAAAATGAATAAAAGTAGGTAAGTAATAGATAACAACCAATCATTCGTTTGATATAAATAAAGGTTTATAAGTTTTACATACAAATACAACCGGTTTACAATTAGATAAATTTGAAATTTTAGAAATAATAAAAAGTGTTAATAGCGAATTTAATTTAATAAATAATCAAATATTTTTTTAAAATAGCTATCTCTTAAATTTATTTTCATATTAATATTAATAATAATATTTTTTATTTATATTTCTTTTTTAAATGTATTATTCAATGTTTTATAATTATTTCGTTATTAGCATTTTTGATCTATTAATTACCTACTTTTATTCATTTTTGTTTATGCTCATATTTTGTATATTCTTAAATTATTGTTCTAAAATTTTTTATCATTTTTCTATACTTGAAATTATTTTTTAGTATTAATTTATTCCTGAAGATGATAGCATTGCTATCGAAACATGTAGAAATATTTATATATTTTAATTAAAGTGGTGCATACAAAGTGTATTTTTAATTTTATAATTAATAATGACGCCACAAAGTTATACATCATTTGAAGAAATAATAATATTTTTATTCATCCAGTACACCATTACACAAGCAAGAATTCTGTTTTATCTGTAAAGTTACTTCAGTGCGAACTGAAACTTTAAAACGCGTTGTAGGTCTCTAAAAATATGTCATATAAGCAATCCACCGTAATTCGGACATAGGGAGGCTTTTTCCGCAGGCGAATTAGAGAATAAATTTATGCGACTAGCTTGATCATACAATATGTTATGATGACATATTCAAACATGAAATTTTGGCGCAGAGAGAATAATTTGCGCTGAAACCACACTGTTCTTTATGCGGCTGTTAATTAGTTTAAAATGACTTTACTGACTTATTGAACGGGTTTATTCAGAAAACAGGTTTTCTTACTGGATCCGTAGTGAGTTTTCTTCCAGAAATCCATTTCCTTGCTAGACTCTTATGAGTGGTTACTTTGCTCCTTCCTAGGATGCAGTAGACAATAGGTCGCATAGTTGCTACTAACTGCATACCGAATATGAATAGCCTTAAGGGCAATGTCTTTACATTACAACGCTTTTGTCTATGGAATCTCTTGGTGTCTACTGGGCAGCATTCCGAAGGTTGATATCCTGAAAGCCGAATTAGCGAATGATAAATAACGGAAAAATTGACAATCCAAAAATTTCCACGGCATGGAATAATAAAAAACACCAATGTCTTAACATTATTGATAAATTGTATTGTAAAACAATTCCAACATCCCAAGGAGATGTTAGGTAAAATAAGATAAAAAAGGGCCTTTAAGCTTATTTTTAGTTCAGAAATACGGGATTTCGGCTTTTGGGATGCCAGTTTTCAGAGTATTGTCTTTAGATAACTGAGTTTTCAGGATGTTGGCCTTATTTTTTTTTCTGCCTAAGCGTAAAGGTGTTTTTTTTCTGTCTCTAAAACGCAAGCAGCGTACTGTGTGTGATAAAATCTTGGAAAACTTCATAATCAACAAAAAAAGTATTTTCTTTTGAATTAATAAAACAATTTTTTTTCACTTATGTATATATTTATGTAAAATAAATTAATAAGATATTTTATTTTTATTTTAAAGAATTTAAAACATTCCCGAGTTACGAATAACCTAACATTATTTTAAAATCTCCTACTACCATCACATTAAGGGGAAGATGTTGCTTGTGTCGTGATGGAGGACTTAGCCAGCCGAGGAATTGAACTCACGACGCCTGAGTGAGACCCAGACGCGGAATTAATTCAGCCACTGACCGGACAGATGCTTCGATACAATGTATGGAGCAGTGATGTGCATTCCATAAAGGCTGAAAAGCTGTGCCTACCCAAGTAAATTACAGAATTTTTAAACCAAGAAATGTGTTTTTCTATATATTTGTTAACATTAATGTAATAAATGTTCTACATTGACAAATTGTTTCTACATAAAAAAATTACACTTTTTAATAGGATAATAAAATTTTCTTTTTCAAATTAAATGCACAATTCATATCCAAACATGAAAAACTGCCCACAGCCTACCTTTGGTCTTACGCCACTGGTATGGAGTGTATCAAAATATAGAGAGAATAATAAACAGTTGAGTTGTGCGAGATGACTGTCCTCTTAATCCAAAGCATCATGGCGTAGGAATTTATAAATATTATATGCTTCATTATTCCGAGCAAACAATGGAAAACCGCCCACATTCGTGCCGATATGCATTAATCACAATATAAATAATTATCTGCATTCTGAGTAGGTACTTAGTTAGTATAATGGTAGTTTGTTTTATTAATTTCTTTTGGAAAAACGTGCAAACAGCCCCTGCTGATACCAAGTACCTGTGGAAATTCAGCATTGCATGCGAAGACTCCTTACTCCTTGTTGCTAATCTTTTTGGTTGTTGTTATTCCGCCCCCACACCACAAACCTAACTTAACTTGCTGCTGGTCTATTTTAATTTTTTTTTACATTCATTAGGGAATTACTTTTTTACATATTGCATGTTTACTGGGTTGCATAAATCGGTTAGAGTTTTTTCAGTTAAAGGTTTGGAAAGGGTTTTTGAAACACATACCTACTTAATAGCGATTTACACATCCAATAATAAAGAAAAATGAAGTAAATATCTCATAAAGTAATCTGTTTCAAACTAGTTACCTTTTTTCAAATCAAAGAGTCATAACACATAAAAAAATTCAAGTAACAAGAGTGATAGATATTCACAGAATCGTCCTGGTGAAAGAACGTTCAGAATCTAAATATTGCTTGAAATAGTATTAGCAATGTTTGGTGACCATGTCTGATTAGCCAGGTACTTCCTCTTTCTTATATCATATTCTTTTTCTCTCCACTCCCCCCAGCCTCACAAAATGTTCCATTTAGGAATGCCATAGTTCTACTGGCCGTGAGCAGTTGTGCCTCTCGCGCGGTGTTCACACAAAAAAGGTATACCTAGGTTATTAAAGTCGTTGTAAATGCGTGTAAAAACTGAAAAAAAAATTATATCTTTTACGCTGCCTTTACCAGAAGTTTACGATTATTGAAGATTAGATTTTTCGCAATTGAATTGTGCCTATGGGCTAACCTAAATAAAACGGCGGGTTTAATGTTTTTCATACTAATTTTAAAACGTTATAGCAACAGTTTTACATATTGGATTTCATTCAAACTACTTTCTAAACCTTCCCGGCACTAATAAGAACAAACAGTGATATTTTCAGCGAAACCGGTAGAATAATTATCGAGAATATCGTGGACAAACAAACAAACTTACATTGATTTCCTATATGTACAACTTTATATGTAGATATAATTGTTGTACATATCCCTAGTTAGTCTAATAGAACAATTCAATAGTTCGGTGGTCCTTCTACAAAATACATATTGATAATGTAGAAAGAACGCAAATAAAATTTTTATGTTTTATTAATTTTAAACTTAACATACTCTTAGAGCACATTGATTACTCATCGGCAATGCATATTTCACCTTTAGAAAACAGACGGAAAATAAACGACCTACCCTTTTTTATTAAAATTATTACATTGTAAATTCGATTGTTCTGGACGCTTGCCTATCAATCTATACACACCTAAACGAACTAGAAAGCAAACATTAATATTTTACATATGTGTATCTCGTTCCAACTACAGCTTGAATTCCCCAATTCAACGCTGATACAGTTTTGGTAACAAATACTTAAATAATATGGATATATTTGACAATAATCTGAATTTTGGAAATTATAAAACAGTATGAACGAATTATTTGTACCTAGTTTATAAATTGTTGTTAACTATAACTGTTTATATTATTTATTAATTTATTTGTTATCAATATTACCCTAGACTTTCTGGATTTTAGTGGATATTGTAAATGTTGCATTATTTACTTTTTCTGTTCCTTTATATTCTAACTTTTAGGCATTTTTTTTATATATTTTTTTTTATATGTGATTTAAAAAGATGTACTTATGTGCAAAAGCTCTCCGGGCGTTTAAATAATCAAAAGAAAAATGTAGTAAATGCGAGCTTTGGGGTAACTTAAATGCAGTTTTCACAGGCACTATAGGACCGATCGGGGATTATGGATACATTCTTCGATTGATTGCCTTAACACGATTTAAAAAATCACGCAAAATAGGCAATGGTTAAAAAATTAACAATTTAATTGTAAATGCAACATTGGGATTGAAATATTAAGGCCGTTATTTAATCGATCTGACAAAAATATTCGATGTGTATTTATTTTGATACCCTAAACAACATTTTATAAAAAGATCTGATAAAATTGTCATTTATGAAAAAAATTTACATTTCTATTGAGAAAATTCAAGCTTTGCGATCGGAACTCAGATGCCATTTTTTGAGGAACTGTGGGATCGATCAACTAGAAGTTTTTTATTCGCCTTTCGATTGATGGCCTTAAGACGATCTCATAAATGATCTCGCAAAAAGCCACTTGTGAATAAAATGAACAATTCTATGGAATAAATCTATGGTTAAAATATTATTATTTATATCTCTAAAAGAAATATTTATTACCGTATTATTCAGTGTTGTGCTCATAAACTATTCTACAAAGACTTATAACTAACTACTGATTTATACTAACTAATCGCACATACCAACCCATCATTCAACAATTCGTGATCGTCTGATGCTTTTTTGAAAACCCCCTTACACAGCGCGGGTGTAAACTGTAAGACCTAAAGTTTGATCTTTCGGAATCCAATACTTCGTTTATTTGAAATTACTATGAAAGAATATATTACAATAAATGCATTTCAGGTACCTGAACAATGAGCCTTCAAATAAATCTACATTATAAAATGAGTATATATTTAGTGAAGTTTATTTAGGTCTAGATAGTCCGGGACTGCGGTTCTCCAGTCGAAGCCCTCATACAAAGGTCAGGGTTTAAAAGCCCTCCTGTTTCAATATTATATCTCTGAAAAAATCTGTTTGTACGCCGCGTGCAGTAGACGAGAAAAGAGCTTAATCTCTTGCCAGACTGCTCGACTTAACCGCTGGAGAGCGGTAGAAGTATATATTAATTTAGGGACAATAAATCATCACCATGTTTTAAAATATCTTTGTATGCTTTCACCACTTAAATTGGAAGGATTTCAAGGATGCTTGCAGTATTTATAATTAAATATATATTACGTACTCACATTGTTTAACATTGGATTTATTCACATTAGTATTATAAATGCCGACCAGGGGCCCAATTCCGGTTGTTTTAAGGATGGGACATTGTCCTTATTCTTAGTTGCTTAACTGTGGTCCCGGTTTACTCGGATGACAGCTGTCATTCAGGGAATGACATTTAAAAAAAAATCATATTTACGTAGTTTTATTAAAAGAAAAACCCTATGTTATCGTAGATATTGGATTAAAAAAAATGCTAGTTAGTTATTCGTGGCAAAATAATGCTATTAAATTAAGCGACTTGAGGAAATTGCGATGTTGCAAAGTACCTATGCCAAAAGCCCGAAATGTCAGACAAAAGTGATTTAAATTTGTATAGTAAGTAATAATGAACTACAAGTGTTAAGTATGTGTGATGCACCTTAAATATTTAATACTACTGTGATAATTAA